>JAGKTI010004690.1:12343-23451 GCA_018397915.1 Birgus latro | reverse complement strand
TATATAATATCTGATCTCACACACCACCTGCAGGAAGTATTTAACATCAATCTCTCTATAGCCAAATACCTTCATCTCAGAGGAGATAGTTTTTGTGTTGGAAGATGGTGTTTACTAATTTTATTGATTGTAGCTGATAAGTAATGTGAAGTGCAAAAGTGTGAAGTCAAAATTCTGTGGGCATGACTGGTGAGTAAATGGGAGTGTTGCCCATTCAGATGGACATGTTACTTCTGGTATTCTCTCTGGCAGTGTTTTCTTACTATACTCTATTTTTTTCCAGCTGATGATCCACTTTCGTGAATGTGGCACCTGCGCACTCCTGCCGCGTGATTGGTTGGTTTCAGTTTCATACCTGAAGTTTCATATTTACAAAAAACAATTGTACCTTATATTCCAGTTCTCATAAATGCTGTTTTGCATTGTCATTGTACTATACAAACAGACATGAAACAAGTATGTATCTGTGCTTCACCCAAACGGACAATGAATTTGAAGAAGTTGAATTTGAATTGAAATATTCATTTTTGTAAAAGGTATATACTGAGGTGCTGCAACTCCCTATATTTTTAAAAAAATAAACACATTTGGCTGCGTAAGTGCAAATAAAAAGTATCTTAGTACTTAGGCACTTGTTACTTTAGACAATAGTACTATTCTAAGTAAATTAGCCGTTTTGTCAGTGGTAAAGTA
Source organism: Birgus latro (assembly GCA_018397915.1). Classification (NCBI taxonomy): domain Eukaryota; kingdom Metazoa; phylum Arthropoda; class Malacostraca; order Decapoda; family Coenobitidae; genus Birgus; species Birgus latro. The sequence continues at coordinate 22,758 of JAGKTI010004690.1, read as the reverse complement.
TGGAACAGTCGCCACAGAGGAGGGGGTGACACGAGAGACGGCCAGGTGGGAAAAACAAGTTGTCTTGTCTCGCAAGATGTCTGACTTTATTATGGATTACACCTACTCCACTGCTTCCATACTTTCGCCCATATTATTCTTAAGTATATATATATGTGTAAGTATATATATTTATTTACTTATTAGAGATGCAACAACTCAGTACCTTTTACAAAAATAAATATTTCAATTCAAATTCAACTTCCTCAAATTCATTGTCCATTTGGGTGAAGCACAGATACATACTCATTTCATGTCTGTTTGTATAGTACAATGACAATGCAAAACAGCATTTATGAGAATTGGAATATAAGGTAAAATTGTTTTTTGTAAATGTAGTACTTCAGGTATGAAACACAAACCAACCAATCATGTGGCAGGAGTGCACAGGTGCCACATTCACGAAAGTGGATCATCAGCTGGAAAAAAATGAAGTATAGCTTGACCCTACATCCCCTCATCCTTGGATGGGAATAGAGTGTTAGGATGATGATGGATTATGATGTGTTGCAAGGGTGTATTAAGTATTATTTTTGTGTTACAGGGGACAATTAATTCTGGGTCACCATCCATTGAGGGCCTGCCACCAGTGTACCCACAACCAGCACTGAGTGGTGCTCAGACCACCATGGGAGGTATTCCTCTTACTGTGGTGGGGCCAGGGCCATTGCCACAGCAGGAAGGTATGGTGCCCAGTGGTGAGGGTGTTGTCAACCCAGGGATGGTGCTGCCACAGACAGTAAGGCTACCGGGCGGGGAGACACTCGCTTTGGTCACCCCTGTCGTGATGGAGTCGGGCGTCCCTCAGCCCATGGCCTACCCTGCCATGGTTCCCATTAACATAGACAAAGATGCAGTAGCAGCAGCCACTTCTCTCAGGACTGTGGACCCAACCTGCGTTTGGACACCAGCAGACCCATCATTCACCCCACAGCCCCAGCCCACACCCTCATCCCAAAGTGCAGAGGAGTTGGGGGAGGGCAAGCAGACTCGCATCGCTCGCTTCCAAGTCACAAAGGTTGTTGAGGAAGCTATTAGAAGGAGTAAGTAGCATATCCAGCATTTGTGCTGTTGTTGCCAGTTTATATATTCTAATGTGTCATAATTGCATATATTACCACTGTATAAGTTTTTCATTGCATGTCCAACTTGTAAAAATAGTAACTGTCTTCCCTGTGCCCAGCTTCAGATACGTCAACATGCAGCAGCCCTGTCAGTTCCCCTGTTAGGCGTGGACGCTTTGCCGTCACGAAGGTAGCTGAGTCCATTGACTCTGAAGCTGCAAGTGCCACACAGACACCTGCCCCACCTGACCCTCACACTCGTATACCACCCCTTGGAGACTCACAGGCAAGTTAACATTACCCTTTATTATTATTGTTATTCATTCATCATCTAATCCAGTGATGCCCCAAGAGGAGCATAGGACCCTGGGGCTAGGCAAATTGGTCTTGACATTTAAGATGAGAGTGACCAGCCTCACTTAACCCTGAGTGACATTGCAAGAGCACTAAACCCCAACCACCCCTTGGATATAAACCTGTACCGACTCAATCCAGTGGGGTGCTTTCAAAGCTAGTATTCCATTAGATGGCTCTTCAATTTGGACAAACACGTTCTCCGCTGTGTATAAAAAGCATATTTTTCTTTGTTAAATATCAACACTGTTGTGTGAAACTGTGAATCACAGTAAAGTCATATACTTTAATGTAAATAATACAAATGGAACAGGTATACATAACGTAGAGTGAATTGTTTATATTTATCATAAACGGAAATTAAAATATCATTGATGGCATGTGAAGGTGACTCCCAGTGTGATGTTACAGTGAACGGAGAGAGACTGGAATTGGTGAGAGAGTTCAAATACCTGGGTATAGTGATAGAAAAGAGAGGAGAATTTGCAAAACAAGTGGAAAGTAGAGTGACACAAGGAAGGAAAGTAGCTGGTGCGATGAAGGCCTTGATAAGAAACAGATGCTTGAGTGTTGCAGCTGCACGAGGCCTACATGAAGGAGTGTTAGTGCCAACGCTAACCTATGGATGAGAGACTATGGTGTGGCATGAAAATGAAAAGTCAAGAGTAAGAGCAGTGGAGATGGGACTGCTGATGAATGTATGTGGAATACAGAGAGTGGATAGATACAAAATAATGTGATGAGTGAAAGATGTGGAGTGAGGAAGTCTGTGGACACCAGAATCAAAGAGAATGTACTGAGATGATATGGTCATATGGAGAGAATTGATAACAATAGAGTGGTGAAAAGGGTATATCTGAGTGAATTTGAAGGAGGGAGGAGACAAGGTAGGCCAAGGAGAAGGTGGAAAGATATGGTGGGTAAGTGTGTGAGGAAGAGAGGTTTGGAAGTCGGTGAGGCTAGGGAACTGACAAGAGATCGAGCTGGCTGGTTGGATGTTGTGAGGAGAAGAGCATGATCAGGGATTTGGCACCCCTTTTTAACGTGGCTGCATCTGGATTGACTCTATCGGATATGTTTATGTGAAGCTACAGAACATGGTGAATGTTTTTGGCATATCTAATAGAACCAGGATTACGGGGGTTTGAATGTTGAGTGAAAGGAAGCATGGCCCATTGGACTGGGCAAATTTGGGCTGTCTAGACATTGCTACTCCTCACCCTGCCCTAGGGTGGGGAATGAGGTCTGGATGATGATGACATTGATGATGATATTGATGTCTTACAAAGTGCCAAGGATAGAACCAAAAAAGTACATTTGCCATGAATTATTGCTGTGTAACTCTAAGACATCCATCCCATAACACTGAGAAAGAAAGAGGAAAAAGAAATGAACGATAAATATGGGGAGATTGATAAATTGCATTGTAACCTTAGTATTGTGTAATTTCTTCAATCTGGAAATTTCTCTCATATTTTACTTTTGGAATAAAGAAGCTGTGGCACCACCAGGGAGCCAGACCGTCTCATATTCCCTAGCTTATGGGGAAGGATGCTGGTTCATCCTGGGTGAGATGTTGTCTGTCATAAGAGGGTGCCAGTTCCCTCTGTGGTATACTGTATGACAGCCCCACAGAAGCAGTTGGTTACCTGTGGTCGACAGATGTACTCATTCAGACAGACCTGGACTAAATGACAGTAACAGCTCAGGGGAGACTTTTCAAACTGGAGAGGTAGATAAAGCCTTAAGTAGCTCCTTCTCAGCAAGGTGTCTCCCTTAAGATGAAAAAGTTCTCTTTTGGGGTTCTGATGAAAATTTTGAGCATCTTTATCGAGTTTAGCGATTAACTTTGCATAGCTTATTGTTGTTTAACAAGTTTAGCAAAGGTTCATTTAGTTAAGAGTAATTAAAGTTTGTTCAGTTAAGTTTAAGCTGGAACAGGATAGGCTGTGCTTTTCATGAAGAGGTGCTGAGGAAAGTTATTTAGAGGCATAGCTTATGTTTTTTTTGCTACTGGGAGCTGCAAAGGATGAAAATATGGACCAAGTTAAAGTGCAGAAACTACATAATTACTGGACCTTGTGAGTTTGATGATGTATTTACCCTTGGTTTATTCTGTTTTCCTCCAGACACTTTATTCAACTTAGGATATGCCTTTCATATTGAAGGGATTAAGAGTATGATTGCATTTTAATGGTCTTCAGTGTTTGAGAAATTTGTGTTTATGGAGCAGTATCTTAACCATTTCACATACCGATGACGGCTTTGGCCATCATCAGCTTCTGAGGCTCAGACATGAACAGGAGGACATTCGGATGACGCCCTAAGCCGTCATCTGAATGTCTTCCTGTTCATTTTCATTTTTCGGCTGTATTATTGCTCCAGATACATTAAACTATACATCATTGGAAAGGAAATTATTCAGCTTCATTATGGAGCAAAAAGTATTATTCTATCTTGAAAGTTTTTAAGTAAAGTGTAAAATTTTTGCATATGGGCTAAATTCTACCCGTTTTTCATTTTACTTTGCATATTGTGTTTTTTCGAACATAATAAAGTACAATTACTTAGCTTCAAAATGAGGCCAAATTGAGCTCTCTATCATGAATAGTAACTTACCTACGAGCAGTAGTAGTAAAACATATACGCGATCACATTGCCAAAATTCTACTTGCGTTTTTTTTTCATTGTATTTTGTGTATATTGCTTTCTTGAACATACAGTAGTATGATAAAGTAAAATTACTAAGCTTCAAAATGAGACCAAATTGAGCTCTCTGTGATGAATAGTAACTTTGCTACGAGCAGTAGTAGTAGTAAAACACTTCATCACTTCGCACAGGGCTTCAGATAAAGGCCAGCCACAGCAATTTTTTACAAACACCCCTGACAGGAAAGCATTAATGAGAAGGAAGAGGAGTGTTTGAGAGATTGAGAAAGGTATATGAAGATAAATTAACCTATATATGGTTTTGTGAGGGTTTCCCAGAAGGGAATAAGATACCTAAGATATGATGATGATGATGGTAATGATGATGATCGATGGTGATGATGATGATGATATTAATGATGATGATGTTTTTATAGGGTGAGACCCCTTCAGATGCTGCCACTATGGTTCCCTCCTGTGCCCCCTCCATGACATCCTCCATGATCTCTGAGGACACTCCTGCCTCCACCCCAGCCATTGATCATGCCATCACCTCTGGGGACACCTCCACTGGTCCACCTCCTGACTCCCAGCCTCACCACCCTCCACCAGCCTCTGACAGCAGCAGGGGAAGCATAGTATGTATAGCACTGGTTGGGGAAGCTTATAGTTCATTCACTTTAACTTGGCGGAGATTTTTGTCATTTTGCAGCCAGTTTACATAGCTCACTTAGTGACTTAGACGTTACTGTGGCTGTAGAGCTTGCTCATAGCACGTCCTTGTGACCAGTGCCATATTCTAGTATTAAGCTCTTGTTATACCTCAGCATTTAAGGTGAAGAGATGGCAGTTTACGCCTAGTTAAAGTGACAAGGTTATAATGTGTATCACACAGGTTGGTATACTCTGAACTGTAATCAAGCAGCCTTTTTTTTTTTTTTTTTTTTTTTTTTTTTTTTTGAGGGCAGTTCCTTGGCACCTCTTCCTTACGTGCTTATTTCTTCCCATGACATGTGAATGAGAGTTTTGGCCATTAAACCCTTTCATTCCTGTAACTTATTTCCTATATTTTTTCTTCCCACATTCAGATGATTTTATTCAGCTTCAGAGAGACTTCTTGAACTGGAGGGGTTATATACAAATTCATCAATGACTTCATTAACAAAGACCCCTCCTAAACTGGATAAAATTATCTGGAAGTAGCAAAAGTTATTTAACAAATCACCTCTGGAGTGAAGGGGTTAACTGGGCAGACTTTTAATAGTTCATGTGCCAGGTTTTGTCTTGCTACCTAAACCCTACATCACCCTATCCTCAGCTGGAAAAAGAGGTCAGGATGATGGTAATGGAGAATTATTTTGTTTAAGCAATCAATATCAATGATAAAAGGACAGTTATAATGTGCAAGAGTGCAGTAAGGTGTAGTACACAAAATAAATTACTAAGGAAGAGGTACCAGAAAGCCTCCTATGCAGTCCTCAGTGGTTTTGGATACCTTGTAGTACCTCTTCTTGAATGATATATTCTGCATATAAAACTGAATTTTTTTCTTGTATATTGTTGATATAAAGTTTCTCAGTAATAATGGAATTTAAATAATATACAAGAAAATGTGAAGGTATAATATGCAAAGTAAATGCCGAAGAAGAGATGCTATGCAGCCTCTTATGCTTGCTACTTAAAAAATGGCCCTCTATACCATGGACAATGTTGGGGTAAGTGGGGTTACAGTAATGCTCTTATGTTGGTCACCTTCCCTTCATATTCAAAGTTGGTAGTCTGGTTTATAGACTGAGTAATTGATTGGTTGACTAATTGAATAATAAACTCATTCATTCTTTCAGTTACTTTAGCTCCTGATTTTTTCCTCAGTGTGCAGCTTGGTTTGTTTTTACGTCCTGTTTTGCAACTGTAGGAATTATACTTTTACTATGTTAGATATTATTACAGAAACTAAAAGGCCTCTATATATATCTTTATATATAGAAGCAGTTGGCATAGTTTGAATTATATGCATGATTGAAATTAATTTTTTTTTCTTTACTTGCATGAAGTTGTTGAGTGGATAACAGTGCATGGTACAGTATTTTGATCTTGTCAGTATTGATTAAAAGCAGTTTTAATGTATACCTAGTTTGATGTGTAAAAAAAGGTTGTATTTTTGTTGGTTATGGAGGCTTCTTACCACCCCTTCCTTATTTCTGCATATGGCATATTAATTTATTTTGGTATGTTATTTAAGCAAACTGTAGCAATAATAAAAGAACATAGACAACATGCAAGAAAATATTAATATGTAATATGCAAAATACATGGCTAAGGAAGAGGTACTAGCAAGCCCTCCAAACTGTTAAGAATATGAGCTTAAGAAATGCTGCTGTGATTGTGAAGATGCAAAACTAAGAAATATTTTGCTTCCTTTAGGTTGTAACTAGACCCCCTGGCAGTAGGTGGCAGCCCCAGCCTTCATCCTCTTCCTGTGCCTCTCCTCAGCAGACTCCTCCTAGGTGTGAGGGACCCCAAATCCCCTCTTCACACTCCCATAATCCTGTTTCCATTAACGTTCCCACCAAGGACCACTCCTCTGCATTTGCTAGGCACACTGCCAAGCCCATGGCCACTAACCAACAAGCCAGAATCCTTGCTTTTAAAAATAGTAAATCAGCTAATTTCATTGCTGCTGTTGACATGCCACCCACTGAATATCCACCAGGATCTCATTCATTTGAGAGATCCCCTGAGGTGCTTTGTCCCAGCTCCTTACCTCCAAGTCATCCTCCACCCACATTAAAGATCACTTCAGACATTCCCTCTCGTAAGAAAGACAAGGATGGGCTTGTGAGAATAGAGGCTGGTAAGCCAAACCTTAGCAGCCTTACTGGTAGGTCAAGAAGTGTATCTTATGATGCTGATACAGAAGAATCTTTTGATGCTGTGTTAAGTAGTGACTCTGGAGGAAGTGTAGACACACAGAGTAGCAGAAGTGTAGAAGTTCAGACTGAGCATAATCAAGATCAGAAAGCCAGTGCAAAAGTTTCATCAAAATCTGTACAGCCTGGCAAACTCAAGACCACATCCAACATTCATGGTTCAGCACCACCTCCCATACCCCCAAGATCAAGCCTTACAAAGTCTCCAGTCAAAAAGACAGGAAGTGTTACTTGGCTAGATCGTAGCAGTAGTATTTTGGATTTAGGAGACTTATTTGAGGAGGTGAATAGATCCAGAGAAGTTTTGCACAAATCACGAGAATCCTTGTATAAGTCACGAGATTCATTGCCTAAATCAAGGGACTCTCTGCATCAGTCTAACAGTAGAACCATGCTAAGCGTGCCTAGTGGCGTACCTCGTGCTAAAAGTATCAGTAATTTGCAGCATGCAGGACTGGCAAGGGTCAAAGATTCAGGCTTATCTAGATCTTCATGGGAGTTGAGTGAATCTCCATCATCACCACCAGGCTTTCACCCACTGCGGTTGGCTAGCAGTGTCAGTTTTGATGAGAATCGGCTTCAGAGTTTCCATTCTACATCACCCATGAGAAAACAATGTCCAGCACTGCGAAGACTGACAGGACAAAATAAGTTGGCTATCAGCGACTCTGTGTATCACACGGTTCATTCTCCATCAGGCCATCTACCCATCCGGTCCAACATGACCGCACCACCTGATCGCCTCACTGCCCCACAGCCCCCGGCATTTCAGGAGGATGTGTATTATACCATACAGGGTGGTGCTGATGTCACACCACACTACCAAACTGAGGAAGTTTGGCCATGGCACATGATGGAACCTGAGTTAGCCTATCATAAGAAGTACTACAATTCATCCAGCAATAGCAGTGAAGATGGTGAGGAGAGGGAAGAGCTAATTTATGAACCTCTTCATGATGAGTCTCCTGGGAATTTATCGCCCATTGAACCTTACGTGTCACACTACTCACAGGACATGCAGTACTATTCCCCGAGATCCTCAAAGCGCTTTCATCATCAATCCTCAGCACCCCAAAATGTACCCCAATACCCACCCCTATCCCCAAAGAGTCCCAGACACCATCATTTCTCTAAGTCACATTGTTTCAGCCAGCTTTGCCAAAGCTCCCAGTGCTCTCTTCAGCTCCCCCACACCTTCCACTCTCAGGCCTACCATTCCCATCAGCTTTGTTCAAGCCCCCAGCGTTCCCCCCAGTCCACACACTACCAGTCCTCTCATTATCCTCGAGCCCGCATGCACCAGAACCACCCATACGCTCTCAGTAGCCGACCGTGGCCCTCGCCCACACCCCAGCTAGAAATGGGTCGCTCGTGCTCTTGGACAGTAAGTTCCTGCACTGGGTAAAATTAGCAAAACTCTCAAGGAAGATATTTTGGGGCGCTATGGGTTCCTGCCGCTATCTGTGTGGGCTTACCTTGCAAACACCCACACCCTGTCCTGTCGCTATACATATACCAACATAGACCGCTAAGCATCAGATCCCTCGTAGAGATGTCTAGATTCCCATGTTGACCGTGCACAGTGCAACATGTTCTAAGTGCATGTTGATCTGTGCTCAAGCTCAAGTCTTTTGGTTTGGGAGAGGGCAAAAGTTCTGCTCGGAGCATAACAGAATCCTACATAGTTCTCCCTAATCCCCTGCTTTGTAGTGCTTGTTTAGTTTGCTGCTGTTAGGATGAGTTTTAGGAGCATTACTAACTGTACTAACATAGTTGACAGGGAATTCTTTCTTTACAGGTCAAGGTGAACTTAACCCACTAACATATATTTATATCTAGAAGTAGGTGATTATATTGATGTAAATATTGCATATGCAGCTTTTAAGTAAGAATTGTTAAAGTGATGATGTTTGAATTGAGTATGAGCAACCATAGCAACTGAACTATTGTGATATTAGATATAAATATTTAAGTACGAGGAAATACATTTGGAGATTTAAATGACCCATTTACCTTTGTATAGTTACTGTAGAAGGGGCTGGTGAGGGATGCTTCACGTAGTGACGTCAGTGTATCTGGATGGCTTCACTTTATGGTTATATGATTGTCCTCAGCTCCCTTCCTGTCTAGCAAAAAGAGGAGGAGGAACTGGAGAAGGGCAATATCAGCCTGCATTCCACCAGGTTCAGATTTCAAATGAACCTGGGGTCACAACAATTACATAAGGATAAGATTTTTCTGTTGATTAGCAGTAACATGAATTTCTTCATAAGGTGAATTTGTAATAAGCCCATCAGCAGGAACTGGTAGTTGTGATAGGGGGCAGTTATAACTCCTTGAATCAATGACATACTCTATTGGTTTATTATTGCTACTTCAGGATTATTTTATTCAGTTTCTGGGAGAATTCTTCCAGTGAATGGGCAGTTGAAAGCTGTATGTAGCCTCTCCAGTTTGGAAGTCTTGCCAAAGCTGAATAAAATTGTCAAAATATTATGGACGAAATCAAAAGTTCATCATTATCTTGAAGTGATAAAATGTACAAAACCATCTGAACTATATGCCAGACCCTCATAAACTGTTGTTATCCTCTTGGTACCAAGCCGTTTATGATATACAGATTCAGCATATGCAGTTTTACTTGTGTCTGTCTTTCTATCTATCTGTATCAATATGTATGTATAGATATCTATTAAGCTATCTAGCTATCTGTAGCCGTACACCATATTCCTGGTGAGGGTGACCATAAACAAATTGCTTCTCTGTCACCCTATTCCATGCCATTAATGCTGCCCTCCCTCCAACTCACACCACCCTCAGTTATATACCTGTCCACCTCATCCTTAGTCTCCCTCCCCTCCTTTCCCCATTCACCTCAACTTACAAATATTAAGTCTTAATACTACAGCAAACCTGAAAACATTATTTATCAAATTATATTAGTTCCTGTGTTACGGAGAGTGTTGCATTGGTTGCTCAGGCTCATTTGTTATGTACAGTCAGTATTATTATGACCCTACTATCCAGTGATGCATTTTAAATTTTATTCTTGTCTCCTCCTGATGATTTTATTCAATTTAAGATAGACTCTTTGAACTGAAGGGGTTAGATATTGCCTTAATAAATCCCTTCCATACAAAAGGCCTTTCCTAAGCTGAGTAATATTGTCTGGTACCAGCACGAGTAAACTAAAATGAACGTTGCTTGGATCTTTTTTATGTATGGGTAAAATAATCGTACTCTTATTTGGGATGTTTTTATTTGTAGTGTTCAGTTTATATTCCTGTTCACCTCCTCAGTATGATGATTTTTTAAAAGCTGCCAATATATACATACACACACACACACACCACACACACACACACACACACACACACAC
>JAGKTI010004690.1:0-12189 GCA_018397915.1 Birgus latro | reverse complement strand
AGAGAGAGAGAGAGAGAGAGAGAGAGAGAGAGAGAGAGAGAGAGAGACTAATGCACTGAAAGTTTTATAAACAATTTTCATTTATGTCCTTGGTGCAATTTGGGTGCTGTATTTTAATTTTTGATGCTGACAGGAAGTTTTATTCATACTAATGGATTTGTAACCAGTCATCATTAATCCTTTCAGTATGATCTTTTTTTTATCCTTGTTGCTGCCAATTTATTGAGCTTAGGAGAGGTGCTTCATACTGAAAGGTTTAATAGGTTTGTATATAAATTGAATTACAGTAGTGAAAAGAAGTGTCGAGGTTTTGTTGTGAGTGGCTTTGGAGATTTTGTAGCCCCCCTTCCTTAGCGATTCATTCAGTACATTACACCTTAGTATCCCTCTGTGTGTTATTGATGCAAACTGTGCCAATATCGAAATGAAGTAACATGAAAGATGTTATCACAGTAGATGAGACACAGTAAATCAGTAAGGAGATGTTACAATATATCCAAAGCCATTAAGAATATGACCGTTATGTTCAGTCATTTGCTGGTACTTAATACTGTATAGTCATTTGCATTTGTATATATGTGTTGACTGTTACACTGAGTGTGACTCTTAATTCTTTCTTTCATCTGTAGGAGGATGAGTTAGAAACGGTGAGACAAGACTTAGATGAATTCTCGGAGGATGATGACAGCTTCCAACAGTTGTTATCTAAGTAAGTATGAGTCTTGCAATTGTTTTGTCGCTCCCTTTTTGCCATTATCATCAGTAGTACAGTATGGTAGATACGATGAACTTAAATACATATAGGGTAATACCTCGATATATGATACCTCTAGATGCGATACCCTGGCTTAACGATGGGGGTAGAAATACCACCATATCCCACCTAACGATGGCCAAACCCCCTGGTTTAACAATGGGTTTTAATTTTTTTTTACAGATATTGATGATAGACTGAAATTGAGTGTTTAGGTTGATTTATAAACTGTTTTTAGACTTAGATTAATGTGTTTTAGCCATAGGTGGGGAACATTGTCATTCTGGGGTACAGTTTACTAGGCTTGATTTTTTCCAGAGCTTTGAGTGATGAGTTTTCTGTGAATGTTGGTGTGCATCAGGGGTCAGTTTTGAGTCCCTTGTTGTTTATCATGGTGCTTGAAGCCCTCTCACGTGACTTTAGAGATGGACTCCCATGGGAGATGTTGTATGCTGATGATTTGGTGTTGATTGCGGAGAATGAAAAGGAGGCGGAGGAAAGATTTAAGAAGTGGAGAGATGGTATGGGGTACAAGGGCTTGAGGGTAAATGCAGATAAAACAAAAGTGATGATATCTAGGGTTGGTGGCGGTACAATCAGAGGAGAGGGAGAGTGGCCATGTGCAGTTTGCCACAAGGGTGTGGGAAGTAATTCCATCTTGTGTAGTGTTTGTGATAAGTGGGTGCACAAGAGATGTAGTGGTATTAGAGGTAGACTGCGAGATGATGCTGATTTCATGTGTGCGGCGTGTCGGGGAGAGCAGGTGGAGATTGTTAGGTGTGAGAGGGTTGAACTTGCAGGTGAGTCTCTTGAGTGTGTGGAGGAGTTTCGTTATTTGGGAGACATGTTATGTGCCGGAGGTGGGGCTGGAGTTAGCTCGGTTGCTAGGGTGAGAAGTTGTTGGAAGAAGTTCAGGGAGCTGTTGCCTCTCCTGACTTTGAGAGGACTCTCCTTACGTGCTAAGGGGTCTTTGTATGCAGCATGTGTTAGGAGTGTGATGCTGTATGGTAGTGAGACCTGGGCAGTAAAGGAAGAGGATATTCGCAGGTTTAAACGTACAGAAATGACAATGATTAAGTGGATGTGCAGTGCGTCCCTTCGTGCAAGGCCTGGGGGGGCTGGGTTTACGATGGAAGAGTTGAGAGGTAGGATGGGACTGGAGTGTATTGGTGTTGTGATGAGGAGATGTAGGCTGAGGTGGTTTGGACATGTGGAGAGGATGGGGGATGATAATTGGGTACAGAGGGTGAGAGGTGTTAATATTGGGGGAGGGGTTGGGAGGGGTAGACCGAGAAAGACATGGGACGAGGTCATTAAGTGTGACTTAAGGGTTAAGGGACTGAACAGGGAGGCTGCCAGGGATCGAGCAGCGTGGAGAGCCGCCATTAGGTGACCAAGGCCGATGCATGCAGGCATGTTGGAGCCTTCAAAAACGAAAACGATATTTGACGATTTTCAGATTTTATTTGTTAGGTTTTAGTGAGTTATTTATAGGTGTTAGGCTTAGGTTAGCTTCTTTTACAGCTGTTAGGCCATTTAAATTGGCTTTAAACTTGTTTTTGGGGTCATTTGGGTGGGTTTTGGACTTGGTTTGGGGGGAACCCAAGGCTGGTAAATGCTCCCCATTATTTTGTGTGTTAAAAGTATGCCGATATACGATACCCCGCCTGACGATGGGGTTTTACCCAACCAATTACATCATTAAACCGGGTTATGCCTGTACTGGACATACATACATACATATAAATCAATTGACATATAGGAATGCCATCTATCCTGTTGTAGTCGTATATATTAGTATTGTTTTCAGTGTAAATATTGTAAGCACATACAGTAATCACCCTGCTATCCTGACAACCAATAACCGGTTACCTCACTGTCCAGACATCGTTGGCTGGGACGTTCAGAACCGAAAAATGCCAAAAAATTGGGAAGGGGGGGGAATCCGTTTTTTTCGACCCCTAAGTTTGAATTTGGCGTGCGGCGCCAAACAGCTGTGTTTACGATCCCTTCCCACGCTGTCCCTCCTCCCGCCAGTTATCTCTCAACTGCCATGATGAGTAAACGTTTGTTGTGATGGTTGGCAGTATTGGTCATTTTTGTTTAAACAATCATAATTCACAGTGCTAAGGATTTAAGTGCAGTTAAACACTGGTTTACTGTACATGCTTCAGGAGCACTTATCACCACTGTCAAAGCTTTAGAGGTGGGGGTAATATTTGTAACAGCCACCACAGACATGTAAGTACTCTGTCACCTGCCAAATATTTTCCATAATCACTTCTAAATCCTCATTCTCTGGTTACATTTTATTTACTTCATGCTTTGTGTCCCATATTGAGTGCACAGGCTGTGAAAAAGGTGATTTTCTTAGTGATTATCATGTCTCTTACCTTCATTCACTAAGCTGTCAGCTGGTGAACATATTTGCCCTACTCACTTCTAAATCATAATTTTTGTGGTTACATTTTATTTATTTCATGCTTTGTGTCCCATATTTGAGTGCATAGGCTGTGAAAAAGGTGATTTTCTCAGTGATTATCATGTCTCTTACCTACGTTCACTATGTAGTCAACTGGTGAACATCTTTGCCATACTCACCTCTAAACCATCATTTTCTGGTAACAATTTATTTATTTCATGCTTTATATCCCATATTTTAGTGCATAAGATGTGAGAAAGGGTGACTTTCTCAGTGATTATCATGTCTCTTACCTACATTCACTATGTAGTCAGCTGATGAACATCTATGCCATACTCACCTCTAAACCATCATTTTCTGGTAACAGTTTATTTATTTTATGCTATGTATCCCATATTTTAGTGCATAAGATGTGAGAAAGGGTGATTTCCTAAGTGAATGCCATGTCCGATACTTACTTCCACAGTGCTTCCAAGTGGTGAACACCTCTGCCTTACTCACCTCAAAATCATCATTTTTTGGTTAAAATTCAGTTAATTCATGCTTTGTGTGTTCATTATTTATGTGAATAGGGGTCTTAAATAAGTGCTATGCATGTCTGGTAGGGAGGTAGGTAGATGGTTTTCTGATTTATGTTAGGTTAGGTTAGGGTCAGGAATAACCGGAACTGGAGCTTCAAGGCCCAGTATCCAGACATGACCACTTTCCGGACATGCCTTTGGCTCTATTATGTTGGATAGTGGGAAGATTACTGTATATACAGTATATATTGTGGTAGGTGGTGGCGACCATCATCCACTCACTTGATGTAGTTCTGCCTACTTCTTCCTTAGCCTTTATCATTCTTTTTCTGTGCCTGCCCTCCTCTCTTCCTATTTCTCCTATCTTTCCTGTCACTTCTTATTGCTTTTCTTTCCTTTACAGGTGGCTTTACATTGAGTGACAAGCCAAATGGTTTCCTGTAAGCCAAGAAATCGTTTACATCACTGGGTGGTAACCATATAACCAAAGCATACGTGCTCCTTACGTGCCAACAAGTGGGTTGGTGTAGGGTTAGTGCCCCTCCCCGTAAAACAAATACCTCAAATGGCCACCCTTTATGGGATTATGGCGTCTGGCAATAGATATACAGTATATATATTTACACTTACAGTCACTGCTCGCATAATGTGGGAATATTGTATCCTAAGGCTCCTGCTTTATGAGAATTTCACGTTATACAGCTACCCAAGCCAGCCACATTTGGGGGCAATTTTCCGGGATTTTTCCCAGGACATTTACCTACCATAAAATGACTTCAGTACATACGAAAACTGGAGGATTCCTCATCTTGAAGAGTTTGGGGGCTTCCTTGAGGGAGGAGGAGTGGAATTCTAAGGCAGGGGATTGGAATTAAATGACATACACATATATATATCATTTAATTTCGTTTTTAAAGGCTCAGACATGCTTGCATGCGTCGGCCTTGGTCACCTAATGACAGCTGTCCTTGCTGCTCGATCTCTGGCAGCTTCCCTATTCAGTCCTTTATCCCAGAGTTCACACTCAATGACCTCATCTCAGGTCTTTTTCAGTCTACCTCCTGCAACTCTATCCTTAACATTAATACTTCTCACTTCATGCACCTAGTTATCATTCCCCATCATCTCCTCATGTCCAGACCATCTCACTCTGCCTCTCATTACAACACCAATACACTTTAGTCCCATCTTACCTCTCACCTCTTCCATCATAAACCTTGCCCCCCAAGTCCTCGCACTCAAGGATGCACTGCACAATTGCACATCTGCTTAATCATTGTCATTTCTGTATGTTTGAGCCTGCAAATATCCTCTTCCTTTACTACCCAGGTCTCATTGCCATGCAGCATTACACTTCAAACACATGCTGCATACTAGGATCCCATAGCATTTTTTTTTTTTTTCCAAAATAACAGAACAGAGGAAGGAAAAACAAATGAAAAAAAAAAAATCCATGCACCAGATTACTGGTGTCCTCCATTCATGAAATATCTGTAACAGTTGGACTTGAATTGCTGTCGGTTGAAGTTTGGAGGGAAACAACTCTGGGGAAGCAAGTTCCAGAGGGATGCAGTTTGGGGAATAAAAGAATTCTGATAGGCGGAAGTTCTGCATGGAGGGAGAGCCATCTCAGTGTCAGGAGAAGCAACATCTTCTTGAACTTCTTCAAACTTCTCCTCACTCTAGCCAGAGAGCTAGCTTCAACCCCAATTCCAGCACATAACATGTCTCCCAAATAACAAAATTCTTCCACACACACAAGAGACTCACTAGCAAAATCAGTCCTTTCATGCCTGACAATCTCCACATGCTCTTCCCAGTACACCGCACACATGAAATCAGCATTATCTTGTAGTCTACCTCTAATACCACTATATCTCTTACACCCCCTGTTATCACGAACACTACACAAGGTGGAATTACTTCCCACGCCCATTTGGCAAATCACATATGGCCACTGTCCCTCTTTCTTGACAGTACTGCCACCATCCCAAGATACCATCACTTTTGTTTCATCTGCATTTACTCTTAAGCCCTTGTGCCCTGTACCATCTTTCCACTTCCTAAATCTTTCCTCTGCCTCCTTTTCATTCTTTGCAATCAACATCAAATCATCAGCTTACAACATCTCCCACTGGAGTCCTGAAGTCATGTGAGAGAGCTTCAGGCACCATGGCAAACAACAGGGGCCTCAAAACTGACCCCTGGTGCACACCAACATTCATGGAAAACTCATCACTCAAATCTCCATTCACCCTTACCTGAGCGCAAGCACCCACACACATAGCTATAACCACCCTAACCAGCCACTCCTCACTCCCAAGCTTTCTCATTGCCCTTTTCACCACCTCCCTAGGGACTCTGTCAAAGGCCTTCTCCAGATCAACAAAAAAGAGTACAGATCTCTTTTCTTTCCTATATATTTTTTAATGTGTTTAGAAGTGACGACATATCCATAAACCTGTTTTTAATTGTGAACACAGTTCAGTTACACCTGCATTAAAATTCTGTAGTAGCAATTTATATTTGTTATTCCCTAGACAAGAACATGAGGAGGCTGAGCTGCGTCGCAAACATCAGGAGGAGCGCGAGGCCTTTAAGTTGCTCAGAATGCGGCACCGACAGCAGAAGAGACGGCCAAGATCCCTTCAGCTAACATCTCCTGGGCCTGCATCAACCACAGTGACCACCCCAACTTCCCCCCAAAGCTTAACAGACAGCACACAGACTGAGACATACAAGGCTTCTGGTACAGGAGACACCGGCGGAGTTTCAGATCATTCCTCAGAGGTTTCCACGACTGCCTCATCCTCCAGTGGGAAGAAAGGCCGTACCATCTCAGAGGACATGCTGGAACTGGTGCAGAATCTTGGGGCACCAAAACCTACCGCTCGGCCACCCACAGGCAAGATGACTCTCAATCAGATGATGGCACAGAAGGCATCAGCCACTGTGCCAGCTCCAGGACTCAGACCCGTTTACCCTACTGTGGGTATGACAGCGGTCCCATACCAAACCCAGTACTTCTCAGCATTTCACACATTCCCCCTACCTTACCAGCAGCTGTCAGATGGCCCAGTTGCAGCTGTTTCTCATGATGATGGTTCAGTAGCTCCACCAAGCAGTAGCAGCAACAGCAGCAGTAGCAGTAATTTACAACAGCAGCAGCCAACTGCTGCAAGTGCCTCCTGGGTACAGTGGCAACAGCCGTAGGTTTGGCCAACATTCCATGTTCCCACGTTAAAATGGGAACCTTCATCTGTGATCCTGTATTTTGTACATTCTCCCCTATGGAGATGGACTCGGATCAACAGCAGTGGAAGCAGTGCAGCCCATACTGGTTATTTTTGTTTACCAGTATGATAAAAATTTACACACTTAAAATCAGTTTCAGCCTTGCAGTATTTTAAGGAGACCTGGATAGAGCAAAGTGAGAGTCAGTGGGATAGCAGTGTTTCCAGTGCTAGTTGTGGAGTAACCAACTAGTCATGTAATAGAAGGGATGAGATTTTCAAATTAACCTTGGTGTCTGATCACCATTCATATCCATGCAAAAGATTTGATTAGATGCCTCAATCATCCATTCTGTTTTTTTTTTATATATATATGACTAGATTTTTCAGTATAGTGATTTTGTTTTAATTATTATTATTATAATGTTATTGTTCAATGGCTGTATGAGAACAAATATATCTTTTGGATAAAAGTTGATTAATCCGAAATGAAACACTTCCCTTTCTTCATTATTTTTAAAAATGAATAAGGGTCAAAACAATGTAAATGTTGTAATATATAATGTACAGAAAGATTTGTACAGTGAGGGATTGAGATTTGGGGCCTGTGATGAGCATTGAATATAGAAACAACCCCTTCAGTCTGATGACTTTTTTTTTTTTTTTTCTAGCTATCTCCAGATGATTTTTCATAGGATACATTTTTGGAATTGGAGGGGCATGATATAGTGCTTATTAACTTCTCTACCCAGGGAGTTTCCCAGGCTGAATTAAATAAACTGGTTGTGCAAAAATAGGCTGAAAAATACATCACCGAATTGAATGGGTCAGCCCATTGAACCCAGAGATATCGTTTTCAGCTTATTCTTGCCATATCCTGAAGACTTTATTCAGCTCAGGACAGACTTTTTGAACTACAGGAGTTTAGATACAGCCTTAATAAACCCTTTCAGTATTAGAGAGACGTTTAAGTTAAAAAAGTTGCCTGATAGTAACAATATTAAACTAAAATGGATACCACCTGGATGAAGGAGTTAACCCCTTCAGTCTGAGAGCTTAGGATTTTTTTTTTCTTCTTTTTCCCCTTTTCCACTTTAGAGGTTAAATATAGCTTTCACATTTCCCATCAGCACCCATCAGCAGGAGTAGTCTCTTGTAAGGTGAATAAATCATCTGGAGGCAGCCAGAATAATATTCAAAGTACTACATCAGGTTGAAAGGGTAAGCAATAATCATCCCATTAGACTTCCTCTTTATTAGGGCAAGCCAACACTGGTCGGTCTTCCAGCATCCACACTGAGGGCGAGGCGTACACAGTGTGCAAGTGGGCCAAGTTGTTCAGGCCCACTTGGGAGTGTTGGTAGGAAGCCATTGAACCATCTGGAGTGGGGTTCTCAAGCATATTTACGATCAACAGAGTACTTGCAATTCTTTTAGATGTGGTGGTACCAGTTTGAGAAGAGGACATTATTTATTTTTCTGTGATATAACATTCTACCCAGCGTGGGCTTCGTCAGGAACTATAGACATTTTGGGAAAACCCTGGACATGGTTTGAGATAAAGTATTGGAAATATATTTGAAGAGTCTAGTACTTGAAAGTAGCCAGAAACAGCTATTTTCCCCATCATGACACGTTTTATTTTGCCTCGCTGGCTTTGCTGAGCTGTGATGTCACTTCTTAGCTAGTCAGAGCTTTGCTACCTTTTCTGTGTACCTGCTTGGCCACTAAGAAGTGATGTCAGCTTTGTAACCTTTATTTTTTTCATTACCTGTAATCACATCTTTGTAACATTTATTTTTTTCATAACCTGTAATCAGATAGATGTTTATACAGTGTTGTGTTCTGTAGCTGGCAGAGCTCAAAAGAAAATGGGCTTTTGGTTGCACATCATATCGTAGGAGTTTCGAAACCTGCATGTACCATTCAAGAAAAACTGGACACATGGGAAGATTCTGCAATGTTCTTTCCTTGTGATTCCATCAGAAAACAGATAGAATGTATGATAATTTTCTTCTCAGCTAAAATTTGTATTTTGTAGGAGGAACAGGAGATGTGAGAAGACCCTTCATTCACTTCTCCTTGTTTTTCTCGCAAAAACAAATCCCAGTTTCGACAGGAAGTTGATCGTAAGTGTGTTAGTGAATCTGACCCGTTTTGAATCAGACTTCACAGTGTTGAGTGTCAATTTCAGTAAAACATGGCTTCCTCTTAAATAGTTTTGCACATAGCATTGCAATAGTAAGGGACATGGACACCTGTTAACATTACCTTTGTGATTATAAAAGTGGTGCTACTGGCATGCTTCTAAGTTTATGTAGGAGTCTCTCTACTAGTGAATATGTTGGAAGAGCCTGGAAACTAAGGTAGTTTAGCCTGAGAGTGGTGGATTGCAAGACATCAAGAATATCGCTTAACCTGCCAAGGGATAGAATAGCCAATTTCATGCTTCAACAGTCAAGTTGAATACCTTTAACCTTTCACAGTCGGAGCACTGTAACTTGAGGATCTTAATGCTTTACAAATTTTTCAGCCTAGTATTAGATTTAGTAGGGTCGGAGATCAAAATAAAAGTAATGAAAATGTATGTTGGAGGAATGGCCATTAGGACTGGGAAAAGGCCAGACACCAACTTAGCAACCTGTCAAGTTGCTTTCCAGTTGGACTTGAAAATATGTTGCTCTGTAACTGTCACCTTACAGTAAATGTATAAATAATGCAAGTGTAATGAAGAGCTGTACTAAGACAACAATAACTAGAGTTGTAACTTGTGTAGCAGATGCCTTTTGACTAGTGATCAACTTGTATCACATATAACTTGTCATCAGCTGTGTCATCTAACCGATAGGAGTGATACTGCAGTTTGATGTTAGAGCCTCTTTTTACCATCCATGTATCAGTCCCTTAAATATTTTGAGCACATAAATGCTTTATGCCAATTTCAGATAGTTCAGAGAAGAGCCACTGTTTACCATACCATAGGCACTTCTTGTTACTTACTTCAGTCTGATGATGTATTTTTGGTAATATTTTTGCTACCTGCAGAGATTTTCTGTTTTAACTTGGATTGTGTGTATTGGTGGCTTTAAAAACAGTCTCCATTAATTTCTTTATTGGCTGATTCCTCTCCCAAAGTTGTATAAAATTGTCTGAAGATAGGAAAAATAAACTAAAGAATATGTCACTGACCTGAAGGGGTTAATATGTGGTTGACCAGCATACCAAGATATTTCCATGCTTGCAAAGCTTTAAGAGAATTAGGCCCGTCTTCTCGTTGACAAAGGAGGATTTCTGGCACCTGTTGCTAACCAATGTATTTCTGCATTTAGTACATTTTTGTTCTCATGTAGGTATATAATGCAGTCTACAGTGATATTAATAAGACATGAATAACATACAAGAGAATGGAAAGATGTACTATGCAAAGTACATAATGGAGGAAGAGTTGCTAGAAAGCCTCCTGAGCCAACAAGAATTCGACCTTTAGACTACAGACAGGAGTCCTACATTTGCATTCTGGTATCTTTCCTCCAAGTAGTAGAAGAATACAAGATCGCAGATTTCCTCTCTTTGCTCTTCAGCCGTCATGTTGGGCCCAGGTGGTGCTGAGCTTGTCCAGGAACTGACTTTTTTTTTTTTCGTAACCGAATAAAAATCGTGCTTTCCTAGATTGCCTCTATACTTCTGTTTCTATTTATGTTATCTAGAATAATATTGTAATATATTTTATATTCAGTTTTATAATGCTTGAAATGTAAGTTACTAAAAAGATTCTTTCCATTACTATTATTTAGTTTGTATTGGTTATTGCCATTGTGTTTTTGCACCAAGGTTTGTATTCATGTCAACTAAGGAGGCTCCCTAGCACCTCTTCATATCCTGTATTTCTGTATCTTGAATGTTAATGTTTCCCTGAGTATATTATTCATGCAGTTAGTGTTGATTTTGAAAAGACATTCATAACGTAGGGGATATTACAACAAAATAATGTAAATGGTAAAGGTCGGGTTTATTAATATTTTCTTGTATATTATTTAAATGTCAGTGTTTATATAAGAAAGACATAAGTAACATACAAGAGAATAGAAAGGCAAGATGGTTAAAATAAAGAGTCAAGAAGAGGTGCTATGAAACTTCACAAACTGACAAGATTACAACCCCCAGTTTCTCCACTGTGGATGCAGGAACTCAGCACTTTCCTGCCTTGGTACTTGGTCCATCCTCCAGCCTGCCATTGCAGTCCTCTACCAATTGAACAAGATTCCATGGAAGTCCACTCATTATTGTGCTGTATTATATCTTGTATCATACCTAGGATGATTAAAAGTAAAGTGGTGCAAAATTTTATCGATTTTTTTGCTACCCAGGATAATAATGTTAATCATCATCATCACCATCAGTCATATATAATTATCATGTACAGTATAGTATCATTATCATTTTCGTCTTAGTCGTCAATGTCATCTTCAGGACCTCTTTCCCCACCATAGGATGAGGTGATGCAGGTTCGGTAAGCAAGGAAGAAGAAAACGAGATCAACCGATAGCTTACTCCATGAAGTGGACCAGACACTCATTCACACCTCGCCCAAACAATGGTAATCCTTACTACACTTCATAGACGCGTTTTTTTTTTTTTTTTTTTAATGTGCTTCATCATCCTGACCCTTATTTCAGGGGGATTCTATTCAGTACAGTACTAATACCAGTAGTTGTGAAATTATTGTAATGGGTTGCAGCTTAAGTGGTGTTTGGGGGCACCATCCACTCACTCGATGTAGTTCTGTCTACGTAACTATCAGAGTGACAGGCCGAACGGTTTCCTGTATATGAGGATGCCATTTAATAAGGTAGGTAGTAACCAAGTAAACAATATATTGCTGGTTGATGGTCTAGTGGAGAGGGGCACTCAGTGGAGCATATCTCTTTGACAAGGGCAAAGTAATTTTCAAACCATTCTTCACAGCGGATTAGATTTTCTCATCACTGATTAGGGTTTGGCAAAGAGTGTTTTCCGGATCCAGAATCTTTTAATACGCTCCGGATGCAGTTGTGCGTGTGTGTGTTAAAACCTTTCTGCTTTTCCATTTTAATTAGAATTGAAGGAGCACCTAATTCTCACATAGCATTCGAGTAATAGCAGAACACCAATTCATATTTACTGAGGTAATTTGGAACTTGTCACAGTGAGAAAGAAAAAACCTGAAACTGGTAAGAGAAAATCAAACTTCTGAGCCCTGAAATAATCCCTCAACTTTTT
>JAGKTI010004689.1:19813-48320 GCA_018397915.1 Birgus latro | reverse complement strand
AGTGAGGAAGGGAGGAGTGTGTCAAGACTGTATGGGAGAAAGTGATTGTTAGAGTGTGTGAGGACATGCAAAATCAAAACAGTGTATGGGACATTGTTGTGGGACAGGTGGTTGGAACAGAGTCTGATAATTGTTTGGGGACAAGTGGTATGTGTATATTTTACCTAGTTGTGATATTCAGGAAATGAACTACGCATGTGGGGTCCCTTCTCCGTGTCTGACCCAGTCAAACTTTGGATTAAACTCATTTAAGTTTCTGGACTGGATGATCTCTTTGTCCAGGCTATTCCATGGGTCAGTACATCAATATGGAAAACTGTATTTCTTGATATCTTTCAAGCAGCTTGTCTTTTTCAGTTTCTCTCTATGTCCTCTTGTTGCTCTCCCATCCCATACAAGCAGATCTTCTTTTTCAATTTTGTGTAAACCCATCATGGCCCTGAGCACTGCAGTCGTGTCACCCCTCTCTCTTCTTTCTTCTAAGGAAGGCAGACCCAGCTTTTCTAAAGTCTTTCCTTGTACGATAGGTCTGCCAGGCTGGGGACCATCTTTGTTGCTGCTCTTTTTATTCTCTTGATCTTGTTTACATCTTTCTTTTTATGTTGGGACCACACCACTGCCGCATATTCTAACCTGGGGCGGATCATAGCCACTATCAATTTTTTCATCTCATCCGTGTGTGTGTGTGTGTGTGTGTGTGTGTGTGTGTGTGTGTGTGTGTGTGTGTGTGTGTGTGTGTGTGTGTGTGAATCACCTAGTTGTAGTATACAGGATTCAATCTAAGCTCGTGTTGCCCTATCCCCACATAGCCTATACTTTCCTCCAGTCTAATTTTGCACAAAGGAGTGCTCTTTACTAGCACTCTCCATGCTGTTCCAGTAATTTGTACCTCTGTTTCGGAAACTACTTCATTTTTTACATCATTAAGACATCTACTCTTTCTCAGTTTAAATTCATAAGTTCTACTTCTTCCATCATCTTTAACAAAATGACCTCAGCCGATTTTTTCCATGTTCTTTTACCCCTTTGCACTTCATGATTCTCTCTCTCTCTCTCTCTCGATTGGTAACTCAACTTTGTCCAACCTCTCGCTAAAAGATAGTTCTCTCAATCTTTTGGTTATCATCCTTTTGGCCATCCTCTGTACTTTTCTAATGTTACTATTATTTGTTTTCATAGTTTAACACTAGAATAAGGTGTTACGTCACGAAGAATGCTATGAAAAGGATATAGTGCCGTAGTATTATTTTTTTTTCTGCCACAGAGCTGCGTGAAATATGTAGCACAAAGGACGAAAATCTGGGTCATGCTTGAGTAAAAAAGAGAGTATAGTGGGTGGAAGAATGTGTGGAATATGAGAAGGGTTTGTGTGTGTGTGTGAGGGAGAGGGGGGGAAGGGGTGGTTAGTGAGACGATAGGATGAGGGGCATGAGAGGTGTTGGGAAGGTGGGAAATATAAGAGTGCGTGCTTGTTTGCTTGTTTAGTAAGTAGAGAGTGTGAAATAAGATAAGTGTGTTTGTGAGATACCTGTGGAGTCACAGGATATCACTTTAATGTGGTGGTGTCTCAAGATGGTTCTCTCAACACCACTGTGTTAGTTTGTCCTGCTCAGGTTCAGCTGAAGCTGTTGTTTCAGCTCCTAAGGTACAACAGTGAGTTTGAGGTATACAGACATCTGGGGTTTGTGTTTGTCAAACCAATTCTGTAATAAGCACATTAAATTTTGGACAATCATCATCTTATCTTAAACCATATTCCCTTGTTCAGCATACAGTATAAGGGGTAGGGAAATCCATAGCAAAGCTCCTCAGTCTGTTTGGGGGAGGAAAAATATACTTTTGTTTACAGCAAACCACCTTACTATGCTGTAGAGGTACAGTGTTGGCTGCATACAAGAGCTGGATGGTGGAGTCACCAGACATGCACACCAGTACAAGGAGCATTGTTTCCAGCATACAGAGGCTGGGGAAGTGAACTCTCTGACCGCCATTTGATGGTGGTGAAAGTCAAGGTGCAAATGCAATGGATAAAAAGAGAGAGAGGCAGGAGGAAGCAGTCAATACAAAGAGAATAGAAATGTTGCAAGAGGATTTAAGAAAAAGGCAGAATATAAGAGAGCAGTGGAGGGGCGACTGGGTAAATATGATTAGGAGCAGATGGGGGAGGTGGAAGGTGTGTGCCAGGCATTCACAGATGAAATCTGTGCAGCATGTGAGGTGGTATGTGGGGCGATGAGAAGACGAAAGGGGGTGCAAGGAACAGCACTGTGGAATGAAGAGGTGAGACAAGCCTAAACGAAGAAAGCATATAGTGAGTGGATGGGATGCAAATGGGAGACGGAATATAGAGTTATATATACAGAGAATAAGAGAGAGTAAGAAGAGTGGATGAGGGAAGTGAAAGATGCAAATGGCAGATTGCTGGTGGAGGAGAAAAAGTGAGTCGATGGACAGAACATTTTAAGGAATTGCCAAACACAGAGAATGGAAGTAATGGGAGTATTAGTGACTGGGGAATAGTTGGGAGGAGAAGGGAGATGAGAAGGGTGGAAGAGATCAGTAGAATGAAAGTAGTGGAAGCAATGAAGAAAGTCAAAATGGGGAAAGACCTAGGAATTGATAGAGTGTGGTGAAATGCTGAAGCAAATGGGAGAGATAGTAGTAGAATGGATATGGAAGATGTGCAGATAGGCCTGGGATGAAGAGAGTCGCGGAATATTGGAAGTCAGGTATAATTATTCCACAGTACAAAGGAAAAGAGGAAAAAAGAAGTGTTTGGTAATCATAGGGGCATTTGTCTTCTCAGTGTAATAGGAAAAGCATATGGTAGGATACTTATTGACAAAGTTAGGGAAATAACAGAGGAATTAGGTGGAGATGAATAGGGAGGTTTTAGGAAGGGAAGAGGTTGCGTAGATCAGATATTCATCCTTAGATGTTTAGTGGCAGAGTTTCTAAAGAAGGGGAAGAAGTTATATGCGACCTTCATGGATCTGGAGAAAGCATTGACAGCGGATAGACAGGGAATGTGGAAAATATTAAGACTATAATTATGGAGTAAATGGGAAGCTGCTGAATGCCGTTAAGAGGATGTATGAGGGCGCTAAGACTGCAGTGTGTGTGGATGGTGAACCGAGTGAAGTTTTCTGTCTGACTGCTAGATTGAAGCTGGGATGTGTCATGTCTTTATGAATGTTCAGTCTGTACGTGGATGGAGTTATAAAAAATATACAAGGTAGGACAGTGGATGTTGGACCGGCCCTAATGAGAGAGGGAAGCGTTTAGAAACTTCCTGTTCTGTTGTTTGCAGATGATATTGTATTGTTAAGTGAGGATGAAAGGAAACTGCAAGTCTTGGTGAAGAAGTTTGGGAGAATGTGAAGAAGTAAGAAACGGTATCCAAAGGTGAAGGTAGGGAATAGTTGTGATTTTCGAGGGGAATGGAGTCTGAATGCACAGTGAAATTGGATGGTGAGGAAATGGAAAATGTGAGTGTATTTAAGTACTTGAGTAGTGTGATGAGTAAGGATTGAAGTTTCGTGGATTAATTGCTTGAAAGGGTACAACAGGGAAGAAAGGTTGCTGGTTCTTTGAAAGCAATAATATGAAATAAGGAAGTGATCGTGGAAGTAAAAAAGTCGTCGCATGATATTATTGTGAGAACGGATCTTGAATTTGGCGCTGTGTTATCTTGTTTTTGTCTTCGTCGAAAGAAAAGTTTACAGGCTCATGGCCTTTGGTTCCTTCTTCCTTAAATTAAAAAAAAAAAAAAAAATCCTTACATAAAAAAAAAAAAATATGGAAACGAAGCGTGGACCTTCTTGGAAGGACACAAGTCAAGAATGAGAGTAGTGGAAATGAGTTATCTGAGAGGAGCATGTACAGTAGAGTTACATGGAGAAGGAGACTGACAGATGAGGATGGGAAGCATTGTGTGTGGGTGTGGATTTGACAGAAAGCAGTAGGAGAAATACATTGAGGTGGTTTGGCCATGTTGTAGGATGGAGAGTGAGAGACTAATGAGGAGAGTGTATGTGAGTTAGGTGGAAGGGGGGAGAGGGAGGGGGAGACCGAGGATGAGATGGAGGGATGGAGTCAAGAGGTATATGAGAGAGGGGTGTTTGAGCTGGGGCGAAGGCAGCGAAATGGCGGGGGACAGGGCAACATGGAGACTATTTGTTTGTGGCCTCCCCTCACGGGACTAAGGCGTCTGGCTATAGATAGACAGAGGTAGATTTCTTTTCTCTCCATTTAGTCTCCTTTTATGACAACAAAAGAAATATTCCCTGCACATTCGGGGTCAGTATATATTTCATTAATGCACGATACTGAAGTGGAATTAAATCTTTAGTTTATGCAACAGAGTTGAACATTATTTCAGTTTACCGTTTTGAAGAAATGAAAATTTATTTCATAGATTCAGAGACTTAGCATTTCAATATTAATGTACAAAAAAAATGAAACATGAACACATAAGAACACATTCTTTATGGCAGTATAAAACAGACAGGTGTGAATTGCTTGAGAATCTCGTTAATTAATTATTAATGGTACGTATACTGTCTCCTGGAGTATGAGCATTTGGAAGAATTGGTGCACACAGATGTTTGTTGTTTAGGATTTTGTGATAATATGAACGCATCACAAGAACTGTTAATACTATGAATACGGACAAGGTTTTGCCGACTACAACTACAGTACTCTGACTTGTCAAGAACTTCACGTACCACACTGGTATCAGTACTGTATTGCTGCAGTACACTAGTTTGGTGTTGTGAGATATGTACATTTTGTTGTAGCACCTATTGTGTGAATTTATACCTACCTTACTGTATTACTACATACGGTATTTATCACAACTGCAAATTTCTTAACTACAGTACTTTACTCATATGACTTGGTAGGTGGTGGCGAGTCGCGACCATCACGCACTCAATGTAGTTCTGCCTACTTCTTCTGTTATGCTACCTATTTGTGCACCGGTTTCTCGTCCCTCAAACACGCAGGCTGTAGCGGGTCCCTATTCTAGACCAGGTCGGCATTTCTTAGGGAAAGGACTGGACACAAAAACAAAGGCAGTGACTGTTACACACATGTATTACAAAATCTTTCCAGACAATAGTACATCAATTTACTTGCATCATATGCTGGGTCTGCCGGGAATGATGAGATGATGATGATGATGATGAGATTCGCCACACACGTGTGGCACGGGCTCAGGGTGGAGAGCCCGTAAGTGATGAATCAGATGATAAAAGAAAGAGGAGCGTCCTCTGCATGGCGGCAGAGAGACGCAGACGTGAGAGAAGAAATTAGGAAGGTGGCGCCATGACTAGCGAGGCAGAGGGTAAGAGGAGACAGTAGAGAGAAGTGAAGAGACAGAGGAAAGAGCAACAATCCCAGCAGCAGTGTCTGAGCGTGAGACACGCCTGACAAGACGGTTGTGAAGAGAGAGACGCAGAGAAAGAATAGGGCAGTCCAAGAGATAGTGCAGAAGAGGCCAGTCGTCAGTTTGGTGACAGTAAGGGCATGGGTCAGGTTGCTGCCCAGAAATCTGGGAAAAGCAGGGGTGTCCAAGCCTGAGGCGGCGAAGGCCCACAATGAGAGCGTTAGGGGTGTGGGGCGGGGCAACAAGCGGCTGGTAACAAGATGCCCGCGCAAACCACGAGGCAGATCGTGAGCCAGCAGCAACCTGATCCTCATGAGCCTCACGAGTGAGCCTAATGGTGGTGTAGGCTTTTCTCCTAACACTCGCGAGGTTATGCCCTAAGGGAAAGGTTACAGTGGGGAGAGCGGTGGCATGCCGAGTAGCAGCAGCATGCCGAGCAGCAGCAGCAGCTGCTTTATTGCCGCAGATACCCACATGGCTGGGTATCCAATGAAGAGTGATGTCGCTGCCCCGGCGTGCAATGGTGTCAGCCACAACTAGAATGGAAGTCAGCAGGGCAACATTTTCTTTGAAGTGCCGCGCACGAAGACTGAGCAGTGACGAGAGCGAGTCTGTGTGAATAATGAGGTGCCTATGGTGGTGTAGGCTGGCATCTCTAAGGGCACCAAGGATGGCGACAAGCTCAGTCTCGTACACAGAGGCTCCTGAAGGGAGCCTCCATGTCTTAGCACGGCCCTCACAGTAAAATGCTGCACCTGCTGAACCATCAGCAGTAACTGATCCATCAGTGTAGTATTCAGCAGCCCCCGGGACACGAAGAGTCGCCATCCTTCTCAGTGCATCTTGCCGCAACAGTGAGGGCAGGGATGCTCTAGGGGAGGCACTGGAAGGGGCAAGTCCACGAATCACAGGGGGCAGCCATGGTGGTGGAGGCGAGTAGTCAGGATGAGGGAGGTCAGGGCCTCCCTGCAAGGTCTGAGTAGGGGCAAGTTTGTGAACAATTGCAACAACGGAGTGAGCCCAGTCCCTTCTTGAATGATAGAGATTCAGAGGCCTTTCGAGGGTACGCTGCAGAACAGCAGAGACAGACAGCTGAGGCCTGGATCTGCAAAGCTGCACAGCAACTGCAGTCGACCGACTCCAGATGCGATGTTGGAGAGAGGGAAAGCCACTCTCCAACCTCAAATTCTCGGCGCGCGTCCACATAGGAGCACCCAGCATCACACGAAGTGCAGAGTTTTGCAGGACTGAGAGAGCGGACCTGCACACCAGAGAGTCCAACAAGACACGTTGCACTGTAGTCAACAAGTGACCGTATTGCGTGCGTGTAGAATGTTCGTAGAGTACGAGGCGAGGCACCGAAATTCCCGTGAGAGAGAGCTTTTAGGGCAGTGATACGAGGGGCAGCCCTCTCTCGTAGGTACTTGACATGCTTTGAGAAGGTCAGGCGGCTGTCCAGCCACACTCCCAAGTATTGATGACTGAGAACTATGGCAAGCTGTTGCCTTCCGAGTGAGAGGGGATGTTCGGGTGGACGCATCCCAAAAGGTAGGCATTTCGTCTTATTTCCTTCGTACTTCACTGGCGTGCCTCTACACTGGGAGGGGGAGTTACACCAACAAAGGGATGGCACAATTAATATGATGTTGTGGTTCTGTTAGTCACGGTGGCATTTTCTAATGTGCCGATACACTGAGGAGGGGTAAGTTTTAGACTAAGGGAATGGCACAATCTATACAACATTATCGTTCTATGAGCCACAGAGATATATCACTCACTGAGGGGGTTTCACGGGACTCCACTCAAGTTATATGCTAAACCAGGGGGACAAATGTGTCCGTCAAATCTTACACTCGGGGTTCCTGGTCGAGTTATCACTATTACGCTCTGTAAGTAATCACTAATGTACACATACACTTAGGTTTACAATAGCACACACTATTTGGGATTACTTCGATACATTTTCCTGAAGAGTTGTTGGTAGGTTCCTCAGTCTGGATGAACGACAGAGTGGCATGCCATGGTGGAGGCCCGACACACAGACGGGGGGGGGGGGCTAAGGGCTCGGCCCAAAGAGGGCCAGGAGACGGGCCTGACACAGAGTCCGGGAGGGACTCGGAGTGGTCCCACCAACAGGTAAGTTGCACCCAGGTGTTCGGGGCAACTCTTGGGGTGACTGAGGGCCCAGCGTACAGGAACCCGGGGTGGCTGGACTGCGGCAACAGCTGGAGGGCGCCGTTGCCGTCACGGTAGCCGCTCGGGAACCTCGGACTGGGGGAGTAGTGGGCCGTTCTCGCCGTCAGCTGCCACATCTGCTGGGACTCTGGCTCTGCTGCTGCTCACGTGGCTGGAGTAACAGGGAACAAAGACCTCGGGTGAGGCCTCGCCACGGCTCGGGGGACTGGTCCTCTGGGGCCGCAGGATCTCCTGTGGAAGAGAAGCGGACAGTGGCCGGCTCAAACTCCGGCCTGACGTGACTAGTGGCCAACGTCGTAACGGTTTGGGAGACTGCAGCTTTCTGGCGGCTAATGGCCTGCTCTACCTATGGCTGGATGTGACTAGTGGCCTACGTCGTAGTGGCACAGGGGGTTGTAACTCTGGTACGGCTAGTGGCCCGTACCGTAGAGTGAAGAGGACTAGCAGCAGAGGGACGGACAATGGCTGATCCTGCCTCAAACCCAGTTCGGCTATTAGCCGATACTGCGGCGCTGCTTTGGGGGACACAACCACAGGAAGCGGACGACTGTTGGCCTGTCCTGCCCGACCGACACGACTTATGGCCTGTGTCGTGGCCCTGTGCGGGGAAGCCTAAGAACGGACTATGGCCGGTTCTGCCCAGTACCCGGTATGACAATGGCCAATACCGCGGTGTTGCATGGAGTTGTAAACTCCACCCCTTACCTGGCAAGTACAATTCTGGCTGGAGACTAGATGACGGTGACTGTTACCTTCCCAGGGCATCATTTGGGAGTAAGAGGGGTGTCGGGGAAAGGTACAGGTGTGCTGTTCCTGATTGGAGCCGTGTGGTGTTAGCGGCGGGATCCTGGTAGTACTTGGGGGGTTGGGGGTGCTGGCTCCGGCCGTCGCATCGCCTGCGGCTCCCACCTGTATTTCACCATTCTCTTCTGTGAAAAAGTCACGACCTCGTGACTGGAGGTGGTACAGGTTGGTGTTGGATGTCTGGTTGTAGAGTCGGAGGTGGTATAGGAAGGTGGTCCAGTGGTCCACTGGTATGTTGGACTGTAGGTGGTGAGAGAAGGCAATGCGAAGGGTGGACGGGTGGTTTGCCTGTTGGAGGAGTCGCAGTAGGTGGTGCATACTTCTGACGCGTTGGTGTCATCCGAAGGTCGGGATCCAGGTGATCCGTGTGATACGCATGGTGGTGGTGGTTTGGAGGCAAATGCTGGCCAAGGGTAGTCCGGCGTGGTTTTTGTGGCCGGCTGAGCTTGGGGGTGATGTACCCTTGGGAGTGTGGCTGGGCAGGTCTCGCCATGCGAGGTGAGAAGTAGGGATGGTGATGGAGGTGGTATTTGGGGGTGGGGTGGGCGGTTGGATGTCCGATGGTAATGGGGTGGGTGTAGGTGTGGAGGTGTGATGGGTGGGTGGGCGTGAGACACGACCGGAACGGGTGATGGTGGTGGTGGTTAGTCGCGGGGTTGGTGGGGAGGGGCAGTGGGAGGGCATGATAGAGTGGTGATAGGTGGGAGACAGTAACGAAGTGGAACTAGGAAGTGGTGGTAGTGGGGAAAGTGGCGTGTGGAGGAAAAGGGGGGTTAGGAGGAGGTGGTAAGATGGAAGATATAGTGGGAGAAGAGTGAGAAGAGGGAAAAAGTAGAGATTCTGGAGACGATTGGTGATGTCTCTGGATTACTTCTTTAATTCTCCTTTGATTGTAGTGAGGAGGGTGATATGAAGTGGCCCCCGCCGATGTGGAAAGGTGCAGGGGAGGTTCAGGGTGTCTTCTCCGCCGAGCTCTGCCTCCTGAGCGTCTTCTTTGTTGGGCTTTGCTTCCCCCAGACTGGGCAATCGGCGTGTGCCCCCTTGTCATGTGATGAGGTAAGGGATAGGCGCTCTTTTGTGGTGGTCCTGCGCTGGGCAGCTTGTAGCTGCCTATGGATACCATATATAGGGCATCTTTGGCTGCAAGCAGGAAATTCCCAAGGGTCGATGGTGATAATATTTGTGTGCGTGTGGGGCGCCGTTGTCAGTGTGGGGCAGTTAGTGACTGCGCCGATATGCTGTGGGGTGGAGCGGGCTGCTAGGAGGCATCTGATGAGCTGAAGGTCACGGTTCAAGTCTCCTGATGGGTCATGGACAATTAAATGCTCTTTCACTGTGTCCGGAAGGATTCTCAGGAGAGTGTGGAGTACAAGTTCGTCCCAGGTATCTATTTCGGCATCCGGGTATGCGGCGGTGACGAGTCGCCGAGCTTGGATCAATGTATTGTCCCAGTCACCATCATATTTCAAGGCGTCGAGTTGTGACATCGTGACTACTTTCCCTAATGATGGGGTAATATTTCTGTTACAATTTTTGTAAATCTAGCCCATGTGAGATCTGGGACTATTTTTGGTGCTATACTAGATACCACCTTTCCCAAGTGAGGTAGAGTGACAGCTGTTTTCTGTGTATCGTTCTCAAACCCAGTGTCTAACAACGGTTTGACCATATCTAAGTACGTAGTGATGTCACATTGTTCTGGATCGAATTTTGGTAGGGGTACATGTGTTTTAGCTGCTATTTTGAGTTTTTTTTTTCTCTCTTTTTTTCCAGTCCTTCCTTTCCTTTCCACCATCCGGGTCAAGAACCACCGCTAGCCACCAGTGTTATGCTACGTATTTGTGCGCCGGTTTCTCGTCCCTCAAACACGCAGGCTGTAGTGGGTTCCAATTCTAGACCGGGTCGGCAATTCTTAGGGAAAGGGCTGGACACAAAAACAAAGGCAGTGACTGTTACAGACATGTATTACAAAATCTTTCCAGACAATAGTACATCAATTTACATACATCATATGCTGGGTCTGCCGGGAATTACTGAAAGTCTGTCTCAATACCGGCTTAGGGACATTATGGTAGTATTCACCCAGCACGTATGGTACTTAGATTTCACTTACAATTTAAGACACAGGAAAGCACTTGTTACAATTTCCCTTCGAGTATAGCACCGGACGGCACTGATACACTGATACAATATACGTCAACACGTGGTGTCACTTAGACACTTACCTGGTCGGCCGCGTATCTCGACTGGAGTCTGCCGCGTTACAGTACACTGAGAGGGGAGACTGAGGTATTTCCTTCGCACTTCACTGGCGTGCCTCTACACTGGGAGGGGGAGTTACACCAACAAAGGGATGGCACAGTTAATATGATGTTGTGGTTCTGTTAGTCACGGTGGCGTTTTCTAATGTGCCGATACACTGAGGAGGGGTAAGTTAACATAGACCAAGGGAATGACACAATCTATACAATATTATCGTTCTATGAGCCACAGAGATATATCACTCACTGAGGGGGTTTCACGGGACTCCAGTCGAGGTAAATGCTAAACCAGGGGGACAAACATGTCCGTCAAATCTTACACTCGGGTTTCCTGGTCGAGTTATCACTATTACACTCTATAAGTAATCACTAACGTACACATACACTTAGGTTTACAATAGCACACACCATTTGGGTTCACTTGATACACTTTCCTGAAGAGTTGTTGGTAGGTTCCTCAGTCTGGATGAACGACAAAGTGGCATGCCCTGGTGGAGGCCCGACGGGGGGGGGACTAAGGGCTCGGCCCGAAGAGGGCCCGGAGACGGGCCTGACGCCAAGTCCAGGAGGGACTCAGAGTGGTCCCACTGACAGGTAAGTCGTGCCCAGGTGTTCGGGGCAACTCTCGGGGTGACTGGGGGCCCAAGGTACAGGAACCTGGGGTGGCTGGACTGCGGCAACGGCTGGAGGGTGCCGTCACCATCAGGATAGCCACTCGGGAACCTCAGGCTGGGGGAGTGGTGGGCCGGTCTGGCCGTCGGCTGCCATGTCTGCTGGGACTTTGCCTCTGCTGCTGCTCACGTGGCTGGAGTAACAGGGAACGAAGACCTCAGGTGAGGCCTCACGACGGCTCGGGGGACTGGTCCTCTGGGGCTGCAGGATCTTCTGTGGAAGAGAAGCAGACAGTGGCCGGCTCAAACTCCGGCCTGACGTGACTAGTGGCCAACATCGTAACGGCTTGGGAGACTGCAGCTTTCTGGCGGCTAATGGCCCGCTCTACCTCTGGCTGGACGTGACTAGTAGCCAACGTCATAGTGGCACAGGGGTTGTAACTCTGGTATGGCTAGTAGCCTGTACCATAGAGTGAAGAGGACTAGCAGCAGAGGGACGGACAATGACCGATCCTGCCTCAAACCCAGTTTGGCTATTAGCCGATAGTGCGGCGCTGCTCTGGGGGATACAACCACAGGAAGCAGACGACTGATGGCCTCTCCTGCCCGACCGACATGACTTACGGCCTGTGTCGCGGCCCTGTGGCGGGGAAGCAACTAGGGAACGGACTATGGCCGGTTCTACCCCATACCCAGTATGACAATGGCCAATACCACGGCGCGTGGAGTTGTAAACTCCACCCCTTAACTGGCGAGTACAATTCTGGCTGGAGACTAGGTGACGATGACTGTTACCTTCCTGGGGCATCGGTTGGGAGTAAGAGGGGTGTTGGGGAAAGGTACAGGTGTGCCGTTCCTGATTGGAGCCGTGCAGTGTTAGCGGCGAGACCCCGGTAGTACTTGGGGGGGTTGGGGGTGCTGGCTCCGGCCGTCACGTTGCCTGCAGCTCCTGCCTGTATTTCATCATCCTTAGGTGACTGTACGTTGAATGACAAGCCAAATGATTTCGTGTAACCCAGGAAACCATTGACAACGTTGGTACCCATATAATTTCATTAAAACAGGCTATACTGATCTACCAGAAGACCCGCCTACATGTCGTAAAATACCGCCGCTAATACCAATACACCAGTCCTGCATGAGACAGCCCTAGTATGTATTCAGTATGGATGGTGGGTGTTAGCACCAAAGAGGTGACATGTAGAGATATATGGTACGAAGGAGGACTTCTGGACCTTGATAGCAGGCTGTGAAGCCTATGTCCAGAGTTGGACAAAAAAAAAAAAACTATCTAAAAAAATATTGTAACCCACTTTGATGCCCTTTAACTGGATGGAGAGAAGAACATGTGGCATCCATCAAGGAACCAAACTTTCACACTTGTTTGCACCTTGCCACAGCGAGGTGCTGCTCACCTCAAGGAAACATAAGTTCACTGCACAAGCCAGCCTTGCAGGAGAAATGGCTTACCTGTGTTTGATGGGTCTGCTTAACCAAATAGACCAAACTTGATCTATTACTACTACTACGACTGCTGCTGCTACTCAGAGGACCTTTTTTTTTTTTTTTTTTTTAATGTTAGACAGTTTTGTATAGTTCAGGAAAGACTTTTTGAATAAGAATTTAATACAGCCTTTGTTAACCCTCCCACTTTAGAGAACTATCCAAGGGCTGAATAAAATTGTCTCGATGTAGGAGGAAAAAAAAATGTCCTTGGATATAAGAGGTGAATCTCAAATATCCCGCATTGTAAGCACATTTATCATTTCTCCACAATACTGTAATCATGGTGCTGGAGAGGGAAGCCTTCACATTAAGGTGAAACAAGATGGATTTTTTTCATTTTCCCTAAGTCTTACCCATTAAAAATGTTCCACTTCAGCTAAAATTATTTGCAACAAAGTTTGAATCTTCTAGTTCAGTATTTACAGGTAGCTTGATCATCACAAAGAATACAAAATTAACAAATTTGTTAACAAAAATGCAGAAACAAATTGTGTACACAATTTATTTATCGTTATGTAACCTGCTTAATTTCTTATATTGATGTTTATGTTCATCAGCAGTTTGTCACGCATATGTCTAAAAGGCTGTAAAAAAAAATGCAACAAAATCAGTGTAGTCCACAGGGTCCAAACAATGTCTGTCTCTTTCTGTCTGGAGAAAGCTGCCGGTGCTGCTCAGCTATTTGTAATAAGAACTGAAGTTGTGACTCATCTTTTGTCAAAAGGCTGCTGTACTCTTGAATCAAAACAACGCCACGTTCAGCATGATCACTCACCACTTTGATGGCGCCGACAGTCTTTACAGCTTCCTGGAAGTTTTCCCGTCTGGATTGACTTCAAGAAATGTGTCTGGAAGCTCCATCATTTGAAACAGTCATACTCTTGACTGAGACAAAATCTTGTGGTGTAATTAAGAAGTGATTTCACCAGCAGGAAATCGTTGTATGGAGCATTGGCTGCTAGGGGAGCCATTATCCAAGCCTTCAGATAAACATGTGTTACGCAGAAAAAGTTAGCACTATGAAGTAATTTGAATTAATAAAGATTCCGCCACTTAATCCACCAGTGTAACAACAGAAAATTTTAGGTTCACCCTCCGAAAGAATATTCCACCGCTGTAACACCAGTGTAATGAGAGAATTTTGCTATCTGCGTTATAAAGTAGTTATCTTAGAGTTATTAAGAAGGCCTCGTATAATAAATGAAATAATTAGGTATGCTGCCACCACCCAGCAGTTGCCGGGGAAAAAAAAGTATTAAAGATATACGTCCCGTACGATGGAAGAGGGGACAAAGAGGCCTATGACAGTAACAGGGTAGCGTGAGTATAATACATGAGAGCATGGATTTTATAGATGAAACATGCCTTGCGGGCCACTCGTTCTCATGAATTACTCCCCAGAGGATTTATACCAAACTCATGTGAAAAGTATACTTAACTATATTGCTAACCTTAAATTACACAGAATGAATAGAATANGCTTCTCACTCACTTATAACCAAAATATTACACTACATGAATAAAAAGCTTACTAAGTGGACCATACAACTTTGACAATACTGTGAATTGAAAGGGACTAAGTGGAAACGTGTAAGGGCTTTTGGCACTAGAGGCTGTGAGACTCGACACACTGGAAGCACTGGACTCCGTGACTCCACACCATATCTGCGGACCGTCCATCCTCCATGAAGCTCCACTCAGCAGTCACATAATAGCATTGACAAATATTATCAGACAACTTACTTTATATATAGTTAGAATGACAACTAATTATGATGACGTATAAGGGAGAAATACCGTGAATGACTTGGGAACATTACCTGCGGACCGCCCTCCTCCATGAAGCTCAACTCAGAAGTGACGCTCCGTAAACAGGAGCCAGGACGCTCCCACTAAAACTCGCAACGTTCTACTACCCGTTCTGACTTCGAACAATTACTCTACAGACAACTTGTTATATCAGTCCAAAAAATTTGGAACAAGGAGTTTACACAGTCCTCTGCTTATACAAAATGACTTATGATGATTTAAATTTTGTGGCAATAACATAGGTCTAACAATTTTAAAACGATTCCAAAAGACATGCATTGACACAATCTCCCTTTGTTTCGTGCCGGCACTGGCCTACAAGCTCTGGTGTCTGTGCAAAATAAATTAATTTCGCGGCTAACAATGACAATAATCAGTAATCAGACTTTACCTAAGTTCTTAGACATCATTATTTAGTACAACAAGACGACAAACACAAACTCAACTACAAAATTCTGAATTCCAGGTGTAAATACAACTCATCGCTAATTTAAATCTCAAATTAACTTTCTACGCCTCTTTATCGAAACCTAACACGAATTTGCATGTCCAACTTGCTCCACACGGTCCACGTTAACAATAATTCTTCCCATGCAACACTTTAACTAAAATCAAGCCCAAAAATGAATTACAAGGTCCACTTCCCATACGTTACATCATCTTAACAAGGTCCAGAATTACTCTTACAACATACATAACCTAACGTAAATCACATACATTATATACTTACACTATACTTATATTACTCTTATACTACTTATATCATATGCAAGAAATATGGTATTACACATGTACTGCAAAACTACACACTTCTTGGAGTCCCTTTTCCTCTTTCGGTGTCAGGGTGCATTTGCCATGAAAGATCCAGATCTTAAAGGAATAAATTACTTGAGACATCCATCGGGCATGGTGTATGGCCCCATTGTGCCATACTTCTCTTGCTGGAACAGCTCCAAGGAAGACAATGACCAGAAAATTCCCTGTAGTCATCTCTTGGCTGGTTCTCTCCCTGATGTCTAATTGTGAACTCGATGGTGCATTCACTAATGTCTTCAACTAGCCCAAATGTAGTATCATTTGCCTCTCCTGTTTCATAGTTCTCTTGATCAATAAATGCCCAGTATTCTTCGAAACGCTTGAAGTTTGGAACCTCAGGACATGATGTGACAACCAGACAAACTTGAAACACTATGTCAATGATCAATTCCATGTTGTGATGTCTACATGCTAATGATAGCAACTCCTTACCAAACTTTTGTTCTAAGAGGACACAAGTGCCTGCAATCCAGCCAGTGTTTGAACTGGTTGTATCAAAGCACGCAGTATGAATATTTTAGCTATACCCCAGTCTTCCAGTGCCCTGTGGATGGCTGCTGCCTGGACCTCGCTGGTTCCACTTGGCAGCTTTGCAACTGTTAGCAGCTGAGAAAGTCCTCTGCCAGAAACAGTTACTGGGAGTTGATAACCTGTTCTTTGCTAGCCAGGTCAGCAATAAGTTTGCCATCCCAGTGAATGACCAAAGGTGTTGCTTTGGAACTCTTTTAACTCTGCTGCTTGTTTAGCCCTGTGTCTCATTCTCTGCCTGCAAATCGAGTCACGACTGACAGCAAGATCATCAGTGCTGTGGCCTAAGCGCTTGCTGTTTCAACAATAACAAATGTTACTTTCCGATCTGACATCTTCGTTCTTCTGAAGTTGCTTCAAGTTCTTGAGTGATAACACTCTTTCTACTACACTTCCTTTTTGTAGAAGCCTGAAATGTGCAGCCTTCATCACCTAGGTCACTATAGTAGCGGCGCATGACTCTGAGGCCGTTATTGTACCCTAGCAACCTACCCGATAACTGTGCTTCCGATTTTATGTATAACATGATACGCCTGTGATTCATGTATAATAGGTTCGTGTATAATATATTCGTGTATAATAATATGATTAGTGTATAATATGATACGAAATCGGAAGCACTATTGATGGGTAGGTTGCCGGGGCACGATAATGACAACCTCAGAGTCATTCGCTGCGACTATAGCTGTTTTGTACTGACTACTGCCTGCATCCTCTTTACAAGAGCTAGCACCAGATGATGATCAGCACCATAGATGATATAAGTGCTACTGTTTCAGTTTCCCTTCTTTGCATATCTTCCATTTGACGACGCCTTTCAAGATTCTGCCCCTTCCCGGCTTCTGAACACTTTTTTTTTTTTCCCCAGTTAAATTCCCAGCAATACCAGCCATTGATCCTTTTATTCCATTTTCACATTGTGCTAGCAAAATATCCTTGTCCAAAAACAGTCATCATATTGAGAGCATCACACTGAGAGGTGTCAAAGAGATCATCAAGCTTGGAGACAAACTCAGCTACTTTGGCTTGCTGTGTTACAGACTGCTGCCCCATGTTCTTAAGTAAACACCATGTTTCAGTGTCTGTTCTAGTTTTGTTTAGCAGTTCTGCAGATCTCTTACTGGGATTCTTACCTTCTGCCAGAATTTTGTGATTTCTGCTGTAGTAGCTGATGATTACTGTCAGCAAGTTTCCATCAATTCCAGATGGTGATGTAGGAAGAAACCATGTGCCATGCATTAATTATGAAGGGAGTTTACTTCCTGTTAATTCAGTAACAGTGGATCCAAGCAGATGAATCTGAGCATGGGATCTAGTTGCAGCTGCCGTATTCCACTCATGTGAAGCAACCTGACAAAGAAACAGTAGAACAAAATCACTCAAGGTGAAAAATCAAAAAGTTGTACAAATGAATACATGCAAATTGCAGAAACTGTTATGTCTTCAAAAAAATTTGAAATCATGTTCAAAATTATAAAATGTAAGTATTTATAGGCAGCTGTCTTTAGAGAGTAAGATATGTTTACCTGGAATTCCGTGCTGCTCAGTTGATCAGAAATGTGTGTTGCAACAATTTTGCTTTTGCTACAAATGAACTTGAACAGAACCAGTATAGCTGTTTTATGACAGAATTTTATATTCTGTAAAACATACACAGCTGAATTATAAGTTCGTTTCTTTTAGTTTTTGAAGGCTCCAACATGCTTGCATGTGTTGGCCTTGGTCACCTGATGGCGGCTCTCCATACTGCTCGATCTGTGGCAGCTTCCCTATTCAGTCCCTTATCCCCGAGGTCACACTCGGTGACCTCGTCCCAGGTCTTTTTCAGTCTTCCTTTCGCAACCCTACCCCTAACATTAACACTTCTCACTTTCTTCACCCAATTATCATCCCCCATCCTCTCCATATGTGCAGACCACCTCAGTCTACCTCTCCTCATCACAACACCAATACACTCCAGTCCCATTCTGTCTCTGAACTCTTCCATCGTAAACCTAGCCCTCCAAGGCCTCGCATTCAGGAACACACTGCACAATTTCTTTATGTTTGAGCCTGCCAATATCCTCTTCCTGTACTGCCTAGGTCTCACTACCATACAGCATTACACTCCTAACACATGCTGCATACAAAGATCCCCTAGCACAGAGGGAGAGCCCTCCCAATGTGAGGAGAGTAAACTGCTTCCTGAACTTCTTCCAACCACTCCTCACTCTAGCCATAGAGCTAGCTCCATCCCCACCTCCAGCACATAATATGTCTCCCAAATAACAAAACTCTTCCACACACTCAAGAGACTCACCAGCAAATTCAATCCCTTCATTGTTGGCAATCTCCACATGGTCTCCCTGACACACCACACACATGAAATCAGCGTTATCCCGCAGTCTACCTCTAATACCACTACATCTCTTATGCACCCTTTAATCACAAACACTGCACAAGATTGAACTACTTCCCACACCCTTGTGACAAATTGCACATGGCCACTCTCCCTCTTCTTTGAACTCTAGATACCATCACTTTTGTTTTTTCTGGATTTACTCTTAAGCCCTTGTGCCCCATACCATCTTTCCACTTCCTAAATTTTTCATCTGCCTTCCTTTCATTCTCAGCAATCAACACCAAATTATCAGCATACAACATCTCCCACAGGAGTCTATTTCTGAAGTTACGTGAGAGGGCTTCAGGCGCCATGATAAACAAGGGGCTCAGAACTGACCCTGGTGCACACCAACATTCACAGAAAACCCATCACTCATTTCTCCATTCACCCTTACCTGAGTGCGAGCACGCACATACATAGCCATAACGGCTGTAACCAGCCACTCCTTGATTCCAAGCTTTCTCATTGCCCACCTCACCCCCTCTCTGGGGACTTTGTCAAAGGCCTTCTTCAAATCAACAAAAACAAAGTACAGTTCTCTTTTCTTTCCTGTATCTTTTCCTGAAGCTGTCATATCTTCTAGAACTCTCTCCATTATCTGGTCTAAGCTTTATGCCTCTATAATTTCCTCTTTCCAGGGCATTGCTCTTCCCCTTGTACTTATTTACAATTACTCTTCAGCCTATCTTCTGGGACAGCACACTCATATATAATTGTATTTAAGACAGAGACTAGCCCCTCTCCTATATCTCGTGAGGCTTTCAACATTTCAGCAGTCAACCCAGACACACCTACTGCATTCCCCATCTACATCCTCCATATTGCCCTGCTCTCAGTAGCAGCGTCACTCAAAGGCCAAGGGCCAAACACTCAATCTGCTGGCTCCAAACCTTCCCGGCTCCAGTCAAACTCCTCATTCAACAACCAGCTGTAATGCTCTCTCCATGCATCTTTAATATCCCCACTGTTCACGACTATCCTTCCTTCATCATTCTTCACACACTGCTCACCCATATGTTCCTGTTCTTCCTCTTCATCAGATTTGCCACCTTAAGTATCATATTCTTCCTTTCCACATGACTTAGGTTATCATGTAAAAGTCTCTGTGACTCAGACTTTCGCCCTGTAAACCTCTTTTCTAGCCCTATGCTTGGGCAGCCAAGTATTCCTCTTTGTTACCACCCTTCTTCCATTCCTGGAAGCACCTTCTTTTCTCCTTAACCGCAGCTTCTGCACCCTCATCCCACCGCCATGTGACTTTATGTCTTAGGGTGGTCCCTTGTCCATCCACATACTGAGTCAGTAACTCTCAAGAGGTTGCTTTTGAGTGCTCTGTACTGTTCATTACACCTCAATCAATGCCTCCCTGTTCAATGACCACTCTTCTCATCTCGCTGTAGAAGGCATCCCTTACTGCTTGGTTTTTCAGCTTCCATATTTTCCTCCTAGGTGCATAGGTCCTCTTTTTCATCACCCACTCCTTTTTTTTTTTTTTTATGTGTCCAACTCTGGGCATAAACTTTACAGCCTGCTCCCAAGGCCCAGTAGTCCTCCTACACCATACACCTTTACATGTCATCATGTCACATATCAATAACTTGTGTTGCTGCATACACACTCCTCGCTCCTTATAACTTTAACATACCTCACTAATCTCCTATCAGCCTTCCTGACCAAGAAAGTGTCTTTCTGGCTGCTATTTCCTCCTGACTTGTATATTATCAACCTACTCTCTCTTTTCCTAAAATGTGTGTTGCACACAATCATGTTCATTTCCTTTCCAAACTCGAGTGTCCATTCTCCTTCCTTATTATTTGTGCCATATGCACATCCCCCATGTATTCCTTCATATCCTTGAGCTGCTTCACCTACATGACCATCAAAGTCCCCACCTACAACTACAATCTCATCATCCCCCATACCACTTACTACACGTATTAAGTCATCCCAGAATCTATCCTTCTGTACTGCAGTCCTAATGGACCCAAGATCGAATCCCGGCTGGGGCAGGGAACAGTTTAAGGATTTGAATTTCCTAAAAGTACAGTGGGGCCCCTTGGATAGCGACCTTATTAGTCCACCAAAATGGCCGCTATCCGTGAAATCGCTACCCGAGGGGGCAGACTTCTTACCTAAAAAAATTAATGCAGTCCTGGACTCCTTCAGCTATACCCCTAATTTTCTCCATTACCCAACAGTATCACGTCATATTTCTTCAGTACTGTAATAAGATAAACGTATACTACATATTCAGAAAGTTATCTTTTTCTTTTCCCCAATGCATTATTGTTTCTTTGGCTTGCCACGCATGTATTGTCTGGCCTTTTCGGTCACTTTTACGTTACCAGCACTTCCTATTTTTTCCCTGGGCCACCACCACCACCTGGGCCAGCCCCTGAAGTTGAAGCCATGATATTAGAACACTCAGTAGCCAGACAATAAATGGAAGGTCACAAAAAGCTTTAACAGTGGCGAGACTGTGACAAGTTGAATGAATGCGCGGCGCGTGGATAAACAAACAATCGTCTTCTTCTTCTTCTTGGGGTAACTGCGGGGAGGTTCACCTTCCACCCGTCAGTATCGCCTAGATACCGGCATTCCCCCAAGAGAAAAGTAAAGGTAAAGGAATAATTTAAAACTGTAAAATTTGGTAGGAGAGAGATAGTTGGAGATTAGTTATAAGAAAGCTTAAGATACATACTTTCACTCCACATGGGTCAATGAACTGAATGACGATAGACTCGCACTCACTATCAGTGTTACCAGCTTGCTACGTGTTAAATTCCTAGCGGATTTTCGCTAACTGTGCAGCATTAATCGCTATGA
Source organism: Birgus latro (assembly GCA_018397915.1). Lineage (NCBI taxonomy): Eukaryota > Metazoa > Arthropoda > Malacostraca > Decapoda > Coenobitidae > Birgus > Birgus latro. The sequence goes on along the minus strand of JAGKTI010004689.1, from coordinate 27,191 downwards.
GATAGTTTCATTCCTGTCGCTATCCATGGATTCGCTACCCAAAAAAACACTATCTGAGAGGCTCCACTGTAGACTTTCCTGATCTACCAGATGACCCGCCGACATGTCGTAAAAATACCCCTTCTAATACCAATACACCAGTCCTGTATGAGACAGCCTTAGCATGTATTCAATATGGACGGTGGGTGTTAGCGCCAAAGTGGTGACATTTAGAGGTGTATAGTATTTAGGAGGACTGCTGGGCCTTAATAGCAGGCTGTGAAGCCTATGCTCAGATTTGGACACATTAAAAAAAATAAATAACTCATAACATTCATGACATAGTCCACCCATTTCTCCGCAACCAACACACCCACACCACCAATCCCTCCTAGCAGTCATTCTGGCTGATCCTTTCTTATACTGGACTTCCTGCACACATCCCACATCCACCCATCTCCTACTCAGTGCCTCAGCCTTTTCCCCCACTCTACCCCTCAAACTTCCTATATACCATGACACTACTCTGATCCTCCTGGGTGATTTAGTGTCCTCAGGCTTGCTTTGAATTTCATTCTTTAACTTGGTCATAATCAGTAAATAATAAAAGGGAGAGACATGCCACAGGCCCCCACCCACTGCACAGTCTTAGGCCCAGGCAATGAATCTGGGACCCCTAGCCCCTAGCCCACCAGCCTTGACCAGTGGCTGTGGTAGTGGCCTCGGGGCACCCTGTCAGAACAGTTACAGGGACACCCACCAAGCGCACCTTGGCACTGTAACTGCCCTGCCATTATACACCCATTGATAGGGCACCCTTCTGGGGAGCTAATCCCAGGTTTGGGCCCCTTTCTATTGGGCGGAAGTGGGAGCCGCAATGCTAAACTATAAGTACGGTCAAGTCGCCTATGGCGCATGCTTGTATGACATGGCAAGGTGCCAGACCCCCCCAAAACGAACCACGCGCATAAACTATAACTATGGCGCAGGCGCAGCAAGGTTTGAAATGCGCAGGCAAACTCCTTTGGTGGCCGGAGAGCGAACATCGCCTGCCGTTCAAACCCCACTCAGTGTGTAGCCAGACCGCTTGTTATCTGATCACCCTCCCGTTTTTTGTGCTTATTGTTATGTGTAATACATGCATTGACTGATTACTTGATTGTGTGTGTGTGTGTGTGTGTAAAATGGGGAAAAGTGGGGTGAAAAGGGGGACTTTGGGCGAATGTCCAGAACCAAAGTCCATTTTTCCCATAGGTGTAGTTATTTGTATGGCATGGTTTTCTACAGCATGGGTGCGGTCCAGAGCCAATTAACCGCGCCTTAGGCGACTTTACTGTACTGTATATGGGACAAAAATGATGATGTCAGCATATTGTCCAATTGACTCAGCAGGATGGAAATTTTATGGCATTGGAAATTCTGATTCAGAATTTACACTGAACAGTGCAGCATCATATACAGTGCCCGACAAAACCGACGCCCCTCACCTTGCGCTATACTAAACCTGAAGCCATTGATACAGTGCCTGTGAAGCATCTGGATTTGGTTCATGTGTGATCCAATAGATGGCGCAGTCATGTGTGGCGAGGGGAGAGGGGACTGGAGGATAGGAGGCAATGGTGAGACAAGTTTCTGTGTGTGTGTGTGTGTGTGTGTGTGTGTGTGTGTGTGTGTGTGTGCCCACGAGAACATGAATTTATCGAGTTGCATAAAGTAAATAGATACATGTTTGTGTTCTGTGTGGTGGAATACTCGGAGCTGCAGTGGGTGGTGGTGATGAGGGTGGGAGGGGGAAAGGGCTCCAATGGGAGGTGTCATTAAGTTGAGATCGAATGATTATATCAGAATACATAAAACATTTTATACCAGCATAGTAGACTTATTGCCTGTAACAATACTTAATCCTAGAACTAAATTGTAAGCCAGTGACAAAGCTCATAGGACCAGCAAAGTAAAACATTTTCCGTACTGGTGAACTGGTCAACAACACTTAATTTAATGAAGGTAATGCACGCATTTGACAAGATATAATGCGAGTAGTGTATAGTCTTTAGGTATTTGATTATATAATGCAAACCTTCATACACTTGACATACTGTTTTATGCTTCCACCTACTGTTTACCGTTGCATGCCTTTTGAGTATAACATTGCATTAGTTCCATATATTAATACCCAGTAATAACGTTATGTTGACATCGACTTTATGTCCTAAATTGATAACCACGAATGTAAAACAGCACATTGCTCACTCCGTAACGGTGTGGCACTCTTCTGGATCTTGTAGTATGTGGTGCTTCCCTCGTCACCTTTCCGGCCTAGCTTCTCAACAACCCCTTGCTGCTGAGATGCTGACTAGTACCCTTACCTGAATTCCATTCATTCCTTCTCTACTACGAGGTGTATGGTGGCATTAACACGAAACTGACCATTATCTTTATATTAAATACCACTTATATAAGTGATTACATATCAGTCCGCCCTCAAACCAGTAATAATGTCAACAACCCACTCATTAATCACCCATGCCCTCCTTCCATCTCCCTCCTCCCATTTGACTATGCCATCTGTTGGATCACACATGAACCAGATCCTGATGCTTCACCGACACTGTGTTAATGGCTTCGAGTTTAGTATAGCGCAAGACGAGGGGCGTCGGTTTTGTCGGGCACTGTACAACTATACTGTACCAGGCTTAAATCATCAGCTAATATACAGGGTGATTTATGATACAATAATATGACTTTTTTTTAATTTTTTTTTTTATGTGTCCGACTCTGGGCATAGGCTTCACAGCCTGCTATCAAGGCCCAGTCGTCCTCCTACAATCTACATGTCACCACTTCGGCGCTTAACACCCACCGTCCATATTGAATACATGCTAGGGCTGTCTCATACAGGACTGGTGTATTGGTATTAGCGGGGTCATTTTTACGACATGTTGGCGGGTCTTCTGGTAGATCAGTAAAGCCTGATTTAATGAAATTCAAATCCTTAAACTGTTCCCTGCACCAACGAGGATTCGAACCTGGGTCCCACGGGACCGCAAGCCAACTCTCTACCGATCGAGCTACCGCCTCCCCCACTTGACAATTATATGGTTCACTGTATTCAAGAATGCCATATACAGAATGATTATTAGATGCATCATTGTTGTTGAGCTACCAGTAAATGTTCACCAAATTCACTCATATTTTGCCAGATTTTTTTTTTTCCAAACAAAATTAAGGGATAAGAAGATAATATTTTTAAAGGCCAAAAAAAAACAAAAGCACCACCCTACTTCACATGATGGCAACAGTACAAACCTGGCAGTAGTTACATCCATATCCCTTAATTCCTCTCAGTCACCCAAAGGGAGGTTGGTGGATTGCAAAAGAAGGGCAGCACCAGCCTATAGTCTACCAGGTTCATGTTCAGTGAGTCTGGGGCCATAACTGTAATCACAGAATTCTGTACAGCTTTGCTAGTCAAACCTGTTTTCAACCATTACATATGTACTACATTTTCACAGTGCATTATACAGTACATATACATTATACAGTAGATGTAGTATTTGAGAGTAAATACACCTCAGAGAATGTTACACTGGATGCAAATGTACAAGTGATAATTGACACTAAAATCTTAATGCAAGTTATTACGGTGTTTATTTTTGAGAAGCATTTGTAGGAGTGCCATGATTTATTAGGTCCCCCTCTCAGATGAATAAATACTGTAATGTACAAGAAATCAGTTTTTTGTATTTTACTGCAAGAACAGTTTGATAATCATCAGTTTGCTATGTTGTCTTATCAGATTTACAGGATTAAAGCAGAAATTATTATGCTGATGCAGAATTTTACATCTGTATAATTTTTCTGTTGCAGCCAGACCATTGCTTGTGTAAGATGTCATATCAGGTATTCCATTGCAAGTACATTTAGTCTAAAGTGCAAGTACCTAATTCTGGTTCAGAAGTTGGGCAAACATTTGCATTAATGTGTGGCTGGTTAAGTAATCTACATCATCACCATAATCATCCCAGCCCTAATGCCCATAGAAGTTAAATGATGGGTCCACAAACAAAAATTTAAGAAGGTTCGAGAATTATCATGTTCTTCCAATGAAATGGACTCAGCCATTCGCACATCATTGAAACCTTCAGATTCCCTGCTTCAATTCACAAACAAATAATTTGTGCACTTTCTTTATACAGATACTCATCCTAATGCTGATTTCATATAACATGGTGAGCAGTTGGTTTGTTTCTAAAAGTTACCACAGTTCATGTAGATGCACCACAGTGTTGAACATGGATCCAAACATGGTTAAATATGATACTTCCTGCCACTGCATGGACATATATCCCACAGTGTGGGCCACAATGTACAGAGGCTCATTGGTGTTGTGTGATTGATGGTATGGGGTGATGCTCTAGGTGATACTGTGCTCTGGGAGATGATGTGGTCTGGGTGATGATGTGGCTTGAGTGATAGTGTGGGGTGATTGTTTGGGATGATGGTGTGGGTAATTGTATGGTCTGGGTAGTGTGGTTTGGGTGATGGTGTGATGTGGGTGATGGTGTGATTTACTTACTGTTGGTTTTTAATTGTGTTTATAACTGCCCAGTAATAAAAGGGTAGTTTGAGGTGGTTAGGGCAAGCATGGAGGGGGAGGGTAATTAGGGGTGACTCTGGGGAGAGTGACAACTGTAATACATTTTATCTATAGGCTCCATGTCTTCCATAATGCAGATTTCCATATTGCTGATCCTAATGTTAGCCTTCTGTCGATGCAATTCACATAAATCTGTTGGTAGGAAATGCTACCAAGTCAAAACTGAGTTGTCAGGTGAGTGTCATGTTCATATCCATACATGCTTCGTATATCCATTTCATTCCCTTATCAGGTCCTTAGCCTCCATACATAGCTTTCTCACACACTCATTTACCATGTTCATAAACCTTCTTGGCCTACCATGCCTCTTCCCACATTCAGATCAACACGCATGCTCTATACTGTGCTATTTTCACAAACTATCTAAGGTACATTTATTCCCTCCATATAATTATACCTTCTACAGTAAGTATACTCTCTTACACCTGTATCAGTAAACTTTCATACTACTGTATATATGACATGAATCTTTCTTATCCTACTCACACTAAATAGCCAACACTTTAAGTCTCATTGCTGACTTCACACACATGCCATACCAGTGTCTGTCGATACATTAATGTGGGTACTGACACACCATCATGCCATCCTCTTGCAGTCTTTATACTCAGTCCTGCATATTATATCAGTGCTATCAAATCATAGCCACTTTTCTATTTTGAGTCACTCTGTGCTTCACATTCTTTACATTCTGACATTTCTGTTTCTATAAACATGTACTGTACATTAAATCTTTCAGCTAAATTCTTTCCATTTACATGAACATCACATGGAAAGTAATTTTCTCTCAATAACTGTCAGTTTAGTCTTACTTAAATTTACTTTTCAAACCATTCCACTTATAGGCATTTGCTAAACTCCGAGGCAAAGATCCTGATCACGACACATATAGAACAATATTTCACACTTCTGTCCCTGAAATTGAAATACAGGGAACAGCCTCAGGGTATACTTAATACACTTCCTTCATCTTATGTGTGACCAGTTGATATTCTTCACAGCATTCTTTGATAAGCTCAATATCTTCCCACTGAAAATTTTGAATTTCTTTGATAGTCTTTCTGGCTCAGCTGAATAACTTGAAGTAAATTTATCAAATTACTGTACCACTACAGAAACAGAATTCCTTCTGAAGTTCTCACAGCAGATGCCACACAGTCCTGTGCCAGTGATGTTGGTGAAAGAGCAAACATTCCAGTCAGCACGAAAATACAGTAGGTTACTGTAAAACAACAGTTGTTACTGTAAATTTTTGCAGGGAAATGGTGAATTGAATATTAATGGAGATGTTCATAAGTTCACTGAACCAGCAGAGCACATTACTACTCTTGAAAATGGATTTCCACTGCTTTTTTTGCCTTAGATTTGGCTACTTTGGAAGGAGTGAAAAGTGTTCATCCTTTAGTGTACGGTACCATGTTCAGCTCAAGATTACCAGATGCTTAACTCTTTCACTTCTAAAAATGTTCCCAGCAGAACAAAATCATCTGTTGTTAGCCAAAATTAAATTATTCACTACTTAAAAAGAGAGAGAGAGAGAGAGAGAGAGAGAATTTATAACCCTTTGACTACTACAATATCTATTGATTGAACACAACTGCCTTACATTAACCTGTATTCTCGGCGTCTCACTTAACAGTGCCCGTAGCTGGACCACTCATGTCAGATCACTTGCTAAAACCGCCTCAGAGAAACTTGGATTATTGTACAGAGTCCTTAACTTCTTCACTGACGAGCAGTTAGCTATAATTTATGTCATGTGCGCTCTCAGCTTAAATATTGCTCACCCCTATGGAATGGATGTGGAGTGGTTGCATTAAAACAACTAGGCAAAATTCAGAACAAAGCTGTTGGAATTATTAATAACCCTGCTATTACAAATAAATTACCTCCCCTTTAAGTAAGAAGGAATGTTGCCTCCCTTGCATTATTTTACAGATATTTTTATGGTAAATGCTCAGACGAAGAAGAAAGCATATAATGAGTGGATGAGGAACAGGGGCGTCGAAGAAGCTGAGAGACGGACGAGAGTTATATGTAGAGAGGAGGAGAGAGGTGAAAAGATTAGTAAGAAGAGAGTGGATGAGGAATTTGGAAGGAATTTGAGTGCAAAGTGGAGGGAATGTAAGAAAATGTTTTGGAAGGAGGTAAACAGAGCTAGACAGGGTGCCAATGAAGTCAGTGGGGGTCTGTCTATCTATCTATTGCCAGACGCCTCAATCCCGCACGGGGTGGCCACAAACAAATCTCCTCCATGTCACTCTGTCCCCTGCCGTTTCACTACCACGCTCCCAACTCACACTCCCCTCTCTCATATACCTCTCCACTCCATCCCTCCATCTCATCCTCGGCCTCCCCCTCCCTCTCGCCCCCTCCACCTCACTCACATACACTCTCCTCATCAGTCTTTCACTCTCCATCCTCTCCACATGCCCAAACCACCTTAACGTGTTTCTCCTAACGCTTCCCATCACGTCCTCAACCACCACAACGCTCCTTCACTTCCTCATTTGTTAGTCTGTCTCTCTATGTGGCTTCACATGCTCCTCTCAAATAACTCATTTCCACTGCTCTCACTCTTGACTTCTGTCCTTCCAACAGGGTCCAAGCTTCACTTCCATATGTTAGAGTTGGTATCACAATACTGTCATGTAACAACTTTTTCACTTCCATGCTCACCTCCCTGTTTCTTATCACTGCTTTCAACGAACCAGCAACCTTCCTTCCCTGCTGCACCCTTTC
>JAGKTI010004689.1:0-14898 GCA_018397915.1 Birgus latro | reverse complement strand
ATCTTGAATTTGGCTCTCTTTTGTACTGTTTTTGCTTTTTCTTGGAAGGAACAGTATGCAGGCCCATGGCCTTTGGTTCCTTCTTCCATGCATAAAAAAAATATATATATATATATATATAAAACCGAATTATGGCACCTGGTGGTTTAGTGGGTAATTATGGCACTCCAGTCAGATTGAGCCAGTGAAGGTTTATATCCAAGGGATGGTTGGGGCCTATTGCTCATGTTATGCCACTCAGGGATGAGTGAGGCTAGTCACTCTCAACTTAAATTTCAGGACCAACTTGCCTAGCCCCACTCCTTATGGGGCAACGTAGGATTGGATGATGGATGGATGGATGGACAACTGATTTCTTGAAGCAGAACACAAGGCTCTTAATTATCTGCACTCAAGCAAAATAATGATCATGTAGCTTATTTGTATGTTGCAGATATCCCTCATTATTTTTATTTTTATTTTTTACAAAGTGTATGAGAGAGTTTCAGGCATGTATGGGAAATCCTTGAAAGTAAACCTTGGTGATGAATACCTGTGGATGAAATGCGGCTCAAGTAAATCAATATAAAAGATCATCACGCAAGGGTAACACACTGGGCACGCTACATTACACTCATCATAACACAGTTAAGAACCATCTGCAAGATGGAATCAGCATCAAAGAGTACTCACAAACTGAGAACTTTCTGCATCTTTATGAAGCCATTCCTGCTAGGCCTCTTTCCAGTGTGGAACTGGAATGAATTATTTGCACATTCTTGGGAGCTAGGTTATGACTATCTATTCATTCATCATCAAATCATGTGTTTCCCCATAAGAAGCATAGGAGCCTGGGGCTAGGCAAGTTGGTCCTGACATTTAAGTTGAGAGTGACCAGCCTCACTCATCCCTGTGTGGCATTACATGAGCAATAGACCCCAACCACCCACTGGATGTAAACCTGCACAGGCTTAGTCCGATTGGAGCGCCTTACAAACCCAAAATAAATACCAGTGATGCATACTATGTTGCTTGTACCAGGAAGTTACATGTTGCTGTTATGAACATCATAGAAGAGTTCATATACTTCATGATGTCACATCAGGTCATATGCTCATGTTGCTTAAGCAGCTGTTTGTGAGTCAGGCATCAGACGAATGACCCCACTCATCCTAGTATTAACTCACACCAGTTACTGCAACATCAAACCCTGAAATCTTGCCACTGAAAACATTGATTTGTAACAAAGACTAGAGTGCAACAGAAGCCTGTCTGGAGGACCAGTCTGGTAAACAATTGAAAAGAGAAATGGAGTGAAAGTCATGAAATTCTACCTGTCTGTTTATCTATAGCCCGACGCCATAATCCTGCAAAGGATGGCCGCAGACAAAACGCCTCCAAGTCGCTCTGTCACCCACCATTTGCCTACCCTCTCCCCAGCTCACTCCCCCTTCCCTCATATACCTCTCAACTCCATCCCTCCACCTCATCCTCAGTCTTCCCCTCCCTCCACCCCACCTGCTTACACCCTCTACCATTCTCTCCACATATCCAAACCACCTCAGTGTATTTCTCCTAATCTTCTCAACCACATCCACATCCACCCCACAACATTCCTTCACTTCTTCATTTGTCAGCCTGTCCCTCCATGTCACTCCACATGCTCCTCTCAAGTAACTCATTTCCACTGCTCTCACTCTTGACTTGTTACCCTCTAGCAAGGTCCATGCTTCACTTCTATATGTCAGGGTAGGGATCACGATACTGTCATGCAGTGACTACTTGACTTGCATACTCACCTCCCTATTTCTCATTACTGCTTTCAGTGAACCAACAACCTTCCTTCCCTGCTGTATCCTTTCAAGTATTTCATTCCCAAAACTTCCATCCTTACTCATCACACTACCCAAGTACTTGAATGCACTCACATTCCCCATATCCTCACCATTCAACCTCACTGTGCATTCTGTGACTTCATTCCTCTCAAACACCATAACTTTACTCTTGTTTACATTGACTTTCAGATTCCTCTTCTTACACACTGTCCCAAATTCATTCACCAAACCTTGCAACTCCCATTCATCTTCACTCAACAATACTGTATCATCAGCAAACAATAACACTGGAATCTTCCACATCTCACCCTCATTCATTAGAGCCACTCCCACATCCACTGCCCTACTTTGCACCTCCTTTACAACCCCATCCATGTATATATTAAACAGCCATGGAGACATCACACAATCCTGTTTCAGTCCCATATTCAGATCAAAGAACTCACTTAGCTCACCATCTGCTCACACAGTAGCCCTAGCTCCTTCGTACATACTCTTCACAGCACTCAACAGTTTCCCCTCCACTCCATATATTCTTATTACCTTCCACATACCTTGCCTATCTGTTCTGTCATAAGCTTTCTCCAAGTCCATGAAGGCAGAATACACTTTCTTTCCCTTCTTTAGATACTTCTCCACTAAACATCTTAGAACAAATATCTGATCTACACACCCTTTTCCCTTCCTAAATCCCCCTTGTTCTTCTCCAACTAACTTCTCTGTTATATACCTAACCCTGCCAATAAGTATTGTGCCATATATTTTTCCAGTCACACTAAGAAGGCAAATACCCCTATGATTACCACATATTTCTCTCTCCCCTTTTCCTTTATATAAAGGAACAATTATACCTGATTTCCAGTTTTCCGGAACCCTTCCCTCTTCCCAAGCCAATCTACACAACCTCCATATCCACTCCACAACAATCTCACCCCCATACTTCAGCATTTCACCACACACTCCATCAATTCCTCAGGCCTTTCCAATTTTGATCTTCATTGCTTCCATTACTACTGCCCTACTGATCTCTTCCTCCCTCCTCTTACCTCTTCTTCTCCTAGCCATTCCCCAACCACTTATACTCACACTGCTCTCACTCTCTACATTCAACAAATTCTCAGAGTGCTCCTTCCATCTCCTCAATTTCTCTCTCTTCTCCACCAACAATCTATTACCGGTATTCCCATCTTTCACTCCCCTACTATATCCCCTTTCACACTGTCTTACTTTCTTTACCTCCTTCCAAAACAATTTCTTACTCTCCCTGCATTTTACACTCAGATTCCTCCCAAACTCCTCATCCACTTTCTTCTTACTCTTCTTCACCAATCTCTTCACCTGTCTTCTCCTACTCACATATACATCTCTCTTCTCTCTCTCATCTTCTCCCCTACCTCTGCTCGCTAGCCAGTCACTATATGCCTTCTTCTTTTGTTCCACAGCTTGTTTCAGCTCATCATTCCACCATGCTGTCCCTTGCACACCCCTGCATCTCCTCCTCACTCCACAAACCACCTCACCCGCGCGCCTGTCTCGTCCGTGAAAATCTTACATACATCTTCCGCCCCTTCCATCAGCTCTAACTCATACCTTCCCAATCATGAAATTCTAGAAAATTTATTGCCAAATATAATTATTATTGTTATATTTAAATTAACATATTACATGTGCTAGCAGCTCTAAGAGTGACCTGATCATTGTCGCACCCAGAAGATTTTTGCATACATAGTTCTTCCCTCTAGCAAAGCCTTATATGATGCCTTACTGTAGCTACCTAAGGATTTCCACATGCAAGGTGCATCACTAGTGAAGCCCCATATGGTGCCTCACTAGCAAAGCTTCATGTTGTGGTCCACTTGCAAAGTCCCAATTGGCCTTACATCTATCAAGTACTTCTTTAGCATGCACATTTCTTCTCCACTAGGTACATCGGAAGTTGCCTGGTAGGATGGAGTTGCCTTGGATCATGCTACTGTCTGAAAAACACTGAAAATAAATACAGTACAACATCTGTCGATGAAACTTGTGGTAATTGCCTCACTTTAGAACTAAAGTTGAGGTTAATGCAATATTTGCAACAAACTGAAAAAATAAAAACAAAAAGGGTAGCAATTTGCACAGGCCATCACTTGGAGGCAGTGGCCCATTCAGATCTAAAGGCACAATTAGTAGTCGAATAAACATGTAAATCAATGAAAATGTTTCCTGCATGGTAGTTTCTTGGAATACATGAAGAAAATATTAGATTGAATAATCATGTTTCTAGATCATGTTCCAGGACATTAATCAAAACTGAATTGAGAAAGGGTGAAGGGAAATTTTTATTATGCTAGCGAGTCTTGGATACTCATCTGGTAGGTGTTGGGAGAACTTTCAACTGGCTGTAATTACTCCCTACTCTGCAACAGATGTAAATACAATGGTGTCCTCTCTCTTCCCTGACCTACTGCTTAACTTGAGATACTGTATGTCTTCATTCATGATAGACTTCTCTTTTGCCCATGTCATTGTCAGTTCTCTTTCGTTTTCAGTTTTTTCTTTTTCAGATTCATTATCTGTCAAAGCACATGATTTAACTCTCTTTCTCATCTTTGCCTGTACGTTTTATTGGGGTGTTTTAGTGCACTACATCAGCTGTAATTTATACAGGTATCATTTTTTAAGTAACCATGGATTTTCATGCAACTAAACAAAATCCTAAACACAAGTTAGTATGGGTGTGATGTACCACATGTGGGTGGAATGTTCCATACACTCCTAAACTGTCATGTATGGATTATAATTCATATGTGGGGTAGGAAGTAGATTGAGCACTACATTCTAACCAGTGCCACATCTTTTATAGTCATCGTTATTACCTGTCCCCACCCTGAAGGGGCTTGGGGATGGGTATTGTTTTCACTCGGTTTGTCTGTTTGTTTGTTTGTCTGTGTTAACAACTTTACGCGAAAACTACTGGTGCGATTTTGACTAAAATTACAGGGATGATGGGCTATGACCATCTGATCACCTGATTAAATTTTGGGCCAAAATGGGCCAAGGCCCAGGCTATAAGGCCCAAAAGATGTGAACATACACACAAACACACACACACACAAAGTTTTTTCACCTTAACTCCTTTAAAATTCATCATATCAACATGAAGCCAAAACATAAAGATGCATCCTGAAATCTGCGTCCTACAACTTACCTCATTACATCAGGGGGGTCACCCCCCTGTAACAGTAGGGGGGCCATTGTCAGGTGGGTCAGGCCTAAAATTTCAGTGGGCATTAAATGGTCAATTTTCACCCAGTTTACTCCAAATTTGATATACGACATCTTCAGTCAGATCTCTTGTCGTGTTTATACGTCAGCACTAAAATGATTGCCAGGGACAGGTTTGCTGTACCTTGGGACCACTTCTCATTGTGTTGTGTCATCAATATTCACTATCCTTGACCATATCACCATGATACAGAGGAGTTTAAAGACATGAGGAATATAATTATACTTACAAAAATTTACATAGGGGAAGGGGAACAAAAACCTTAACCCCCTACTGAGATTTGCGGGAGGTAGACAAATGCTGCCTGCTGTGCTGATTAGCGCATACACATTGCTGCCAAGGCTGTGTTTTCATTTGCATCACTGCACATATAGTGATTTCAGCAGATTTGTATGTTACATCACCTTCTACATAGTTTTTGGTCTGTGGTAATTGACTCGTCATAATGTGACAGACCACAGACATAACACTGGAAATTCTATCACTATCTCACAGTCCCTAACTGAATAAATTAAAGAATTCTCTGTCTGCTGTGAAAGGTATACTGTATATGGTTACAATGTGCTTTGTGCTGCATGAGGAATAGGCTTTTTTTCCTTTAGTGTTATGCTGCATGAGTAGGCTTTTTGACTAGTGTTGTGCTGCATGAGGAGTAGGCTCTTTGACTCTAATAATGTGTTGAATGAGGAGTGGGCTTTTTGACCCTAGTATTGTGCTGCATGAGGAGTAAGCTTTTTTACTCTAGTGTTGTGTTGCATGAGGAGTGGGCTTTTTGACCCAAGTACTGTGCTGCATGAGGAGTCAGCTTTTTTACTCTAATGTTGTGCTGCATGAGGAGAAGGCATTTTGATTTTAGTGTTGTGCTGTTTGAGGAGCAGGCTTTTAGTCTCTAGTGTTGTGCTATTATTGACAAAGGCAATGCATTCATTCTTTACATACAGTATGGTATGTGTTAGGGTACTTTAGATGGAAACTGATGAAAAGATATTCATATGTTTCATATGGAGATATTTTGGAGGGAAGTAGCACTTGAGTGTGGTTGGGAGATGGAGGGGAGATGTAGCTCCCTGTTTCTGAGTGGTGTAGGTTATTTATTTTAAAATACTGTAGTGCAAATAATTTATCTATTTTTTTTTTTAAGGGGAGTCTGCTTGAGGTGATGGGTTATGTGCCCTTGATGCTTAAGAAACAATAAATTGGGAATACATCTGTATGTAGCAAATCACCCTAGCTACAAGCAAAGTTGGCTGAACATGGAATCTACAGACTACTAACTTTCAGTGAGATCTGACCCTCAGAATACTACTGTAGTCCAGCATCTCGCACAAAATGATGTAAGATATGAATCATTAGTGTTGGAACTAAACAAACCACACTCACCTGGCCGCCTTTACCACGTCAACTGCCAAGGCTCCTGGTTGCATACCACAGGAACCTCCCGATGACGTCATCACTCGTGACTTAGCAGATGTGTGCGTGCACACACACACTAACACACTCGTCCTCTCTTCTTAATTTGACAGAAGGACGAAGCTGGATGGTCTATTTGCGTCTGATACACACTATGTATCCAATACATAAACTTTTATTTAATTACTATCAAGACCCAGTCTGTGGCCACATACAGATATGTGATGTCTCTTAAGGTATAAACTTTCTAGTCTCGGCCGACTGCTGCACGCAGCCGCTCGGTCGAGGCACCTTTCTTGGTGAGACAATCAGCTAGTTGTTGTGATGTATCCACCCAGGATACCTCATCAATCTCCCCCCGCTCCAACATGTCCCGCAACACAGCAATATTAATGCGCAATCCCCTGTCTTCTACGCTCTTACAGGAGTAAAGGGCGTCCACCAGACTCTTGTTGTTGACGAAACACTTTATTTTGATCTTTCCACATCCAGAAACCTCACGCAATATGTTGGAGAGATATACAGCAGTTTCAGCACATTCAAGCAGCGCCAACGTTTCAGCAGATAAGGTAGATTTGACGACCCTCCTGATCTTCCTTGTCTGCCAAAATATAGGACATCTTGCCTCACTAGCATCTCGTAGGAAGATCACAAAACTTCCCTGAGATCCATTGCCTACAATGTTGGCAAATGAGGCATCTGAAAAGCACTCTATATGACAGTCCTCGATTGGCCCCATTCTTGGAATGTATAGCTTCATGTTGTCAGTCTTCACCCTTGAGATCACCTTATTGAGTCTAAGCAAATCCGCTACGGTAGCTCGGTTGCTATTCACGCTCAACTCACACACATCAAATGCAATATCTGGCCGAGTGTATATGGCAGTCCAATTGAGTTGCCCAATTAATGCTCGGTATTCCATTTTCTCAGACTCGGACAGCTCCCCTGATTTTACTGCTGCACGATGTTTACTCAGCGTGACTGGTTTCAAGGATGAAGCATACTGGAATTGGTCGAGCGTTATGCTGCCATCGATGTTGGAGATGACATTGAGACCAACGTATTTGAAGGCTTTTGACTCTGAACTGCCGATGAGGAATATTTGACTCAACCGATTTATCACTTGCTGTTCAAACTCATGTGTACCAGCCCAAAGGAAGTCGTTGACGTAGATGCATACAGTGCCTTCGACTTTGCCACCATTGCTCCAGGAGAACAGCGCTGAATCCAGTGATGATACTTTAGCTCCGAGACTCAACAACTGATCTTTTACGCGCAGATACCAATGCCTAGCAGCATCACAAAGGCCGTAAACAGTTTTCTTTAGTCTCCATAACTTACCATTTGCATATTCAGGAGGAGGACGTATGAACAACTCTCTCAATGTCGTTACCTTGCAGGTAGGCAGCTTTCACGTCCATAGTGTGGCAATCCCACTGGTTGGTGGAGGCCAAAGAAAGTGCCAAACGCACTGCTTCCTTTGAACAAGTAGGCGAGTCTTTTTGGAGATCCACTGTGTCTTCCTCAAATCCTCTGGCGACTAAGCGGGCCTTAACAATAGTCTTTCCATTTTTCAGTTTTTCTGTCACAACCCATTGAACAGTTATGGCACCTTGCCCAACATCATCTACTTCCTCATACACATCATTATTCTGCCAGTTTGTAATTTTATTTTCCTTAGCACATAATACGGCTTCAGAGTTGAAAAGAACAAGCATTTCTGTGTCATCATCAACCACTTCCCATTCGCTAAGATCCTTCTCCAAATCTATCCAATCAATGCTGCCATCAGTCCCTCTTCAAATTATAGCAGTGTTTGTACTTTCCAATGGCTTTACCTGCCCAACTTATAATCCTTCCAGACACCAACTCTCCACTTTCTGAATGTATTCCCTTTATACGTTGACCAACAGAAACTTTGGGAAGCTGATTAATCGGGACAGAAACTGTGGGAGGCTCATCGATTGGGACCACACCATCTTCCGACTCGTCATCTGGTGGATAGTCATTCAACACTTGCGTAGGATCGTCATTAGGCTTCTCCTGGACAACATTTTTCTTCTCATCACTGCTGACATCACTTTCAACTGTAGTATCTTGCTCTGGCGCTCGCGCTAGACGACATACGTGCACTCGCACATATACACCGCCGTGTCTCACCAGAATTTGTTTCCCATCTCTGCCTATTACAATTCCAGGACCGTGCCACTCATGACTGTCATTTCTTTTGTAGAAGACTTCATCTCCATTCCGGATGTCGTTTAGGTCACTCGAACGTACGTTGTGCCGCAGAGCCCTAGCCAAGCGTTCATCTGATTCGGTCTTTATAAATTCTTGTCTAGCTAAATGAAGAGCGTTCAAGTTCTCTCTCACAATTTTCGATGGTGATGAAGGTTCCAAGGCTGGAGGATCATTTGCGTACACATTAGGCAGACCAGGGTTTTGACCAAAAACAAGTTGGTTAGGAGAAAAGCCTGAGTAGTTGGTGAGAGCATTTCTTGCCGATACTGCCCATGCCAAGGCCACATCCAATTCACACTGGCTATCAGCCATTATCTTCCTAACAATGTCACCAATGACTGCATTTTGATGCTCACAGACTCCATTGCTTCAAGGACTCTCTGCAGACGTTGTCATGATCTTGATATTGAAGGCCTCTCCCAATGCTCGCATTTCCGTATTATTGAATTCACAGCCATTGTCTAAGAATTTTTCTAGGTGTGCCAAACACAACAATCCAGCTCTGAAATATTCCTTTGATAATGGTGGGCGCACACTTATCTGCGATTACTATCGCATTACAATACCTGGTCGCCAAATCAACAAGGACTAAGAAATAATGCCTTCCCCAAGCTTTTAAATCCATGGCTATGGCTTCGTTAAACTTAGATGCCATGGGCAAACTGACTACGGGTCGGGGCTTGGCTTTCTTAAATCTGCAACAGACTGTACAAGCGTCAGATACAGCCTTGACAGCCTGTTACAGTTTTGAACTTTTAATTCCCACATCTGTGATCAGTTTAATTAGTTTTGCCGATGTTGGGTGTCCAAATTGCCTGTGAAGCTTCAAAGCGGTTTTTTCTACATCACCCCCACGAGTTGTCAACATGATTGTTTCACAAAATTCATGATCTAGTCATAAGGAAATTGGAAGTAAGTAATGGCCTGAAGATGAGAACTTTAAATCAATGATAGTTCCACAAATTTTGACCTGGTCAGGTCCAAGGTTAATCAACATTTTTGCTTTTTTCATGGAACGTTTACTCAACAGCAAGGGAATATTGCAGTCCACAACATCAGTCATGATGGTAGCACGTATGTTTCCAATGTAGCAGGGCAGAGTAACACGTTTGAGGGAAGAAACTGTGACACCATCAGCAAAGGTAAACGTTGAGGATGACGCTTCTTCTTTAACAGCATCACGTTCATAATCAGTGAGCTCACTTAGATAGCAATTGATCCATTCAACTCCACATACAGTTGTAGAAAACCCTGTGTCTAGAAGAGCACATCCCTTAGATTCTTCTACTAGAGTCTGTGACTTACGTCTACTAGCGGCATCATCCGCATAGCCCATAAACAAGGACAGATGCACTGTTTCAGAATTCTCTTCTCAACTGCCGTCGTTTTCGTATGCATCCGGACAGTCACGTGCCCAATGAAACCTAGAATCACATACGAAACACCTCAATATCTTTCTGTCAGGCCCAAGTGGGTTCTGCCTCTTGCCGGTGGATGAGCGTTGGGAAATTCTAGCAGATACGGTTGAACATCGGCCACTACCCCGACGTTGATCACGTATTGCACCACCCCGCAACATTCTCCGTCCTCGTCGAGTACCTCTAGCATAAAGCGTTTCGTCACCCTCAACTTCGTCACTCCATAATACTGGTTCGTCTTTCACCTCCCGGGTGGACACCGATGCCTCGTTCTGCCTGCCAATTTCACCAGCAAAAATACGATTCAGGGCAGATTTCATATTTTCGTATGTCACCTCAGTTATCGCGGACATCACTAGTTGTCGTTCACTGTCTGAAAGTTTGCATGCAGCTAAGAGCATAAAAGCCATCACAGAATTTGGCAGCTCCATGTCCTGCTTGGTAAATTTGAAGTAAACATGCTCAAATTCTGTCACGAACTCCTGAATGTTCATATCACTGGCTCTTCTGAAGTTATATAGCTCATAAAACGTTGCAAACTGTCGACGTCCTTTGTCCACGAGAAATAAGCCGTCTAATTTTTTCAGCAGGGTCTGAACACCATCCTTCTGCTTTAAAACATCTGTTTCAGTCTGCGAGGTCGCCACCCTTGCTCTCCCAGACAATGACAAGTGAATAGCTAAAGCTTGTTTTTCCTGCTGCTAGGTCCGTTAGTTTGCACCAAATGCCAACGTCATTTTTCCAGCTCTCATATGAAGAATCATTTTCCAGTTTTGGAGGCCACTTGGTCGAACACGATGCCATTCTCGAACCACGCTCTGCTACCAATGTTGGAACTAAACAAACCACACTCACCCAGCCGCCTTTACCACGTCGACTGCCAAGGCTCCCGGTTGCATACCACAGGAACCTCCCGATGACGTCATCACTCGTGACTTAGCAGATGTGTGCGTGCGCACACACACTAACAATTAGCACTCTGCAAAAGTTGGTGTGCTCTACCTCTACCTCGGTGTCAGTACAGTAGTCAGTGGTATTCCTCAGATGCATGGGTTTATGTGAGGAACGAACGTGAAACATTGTTCTTGTGGCTCCTGTACACATGAACACAAATAGCTACAGAAATATATTCACTTCAGCTGGATGTTCCCAGGAACCATTTTAGAGGCTGCACAGGAGTGTCTGTGCTGTGAGAATGAGATAAACAAGGCAAGTACAGTATATGTGCTGTATTATAACAGGCAGTATTACAGTGAAGGCACAATGTGTTGTTAGTGGATGAATTTTGTGCTGGAACTGCTCCCGTGAATGACAATGGCTGTATCACATGCTATCAAAATGAACTTTGGGAAGCTCCTCAGGGATGTTTCTTTTGGGATTGGTTCTACTGCTGCACTGTTGAGTAGGTGGAGATTTGGTTTATGATTATGGCTACATGTGTGTTCAACACAAAACAGTTTTACTTAAAAGTACAGTGCAGTACTACAAAAACTATTCATTTGTCTAAATACTGATTTACTTTTATCAGAACATCACAAGAAACACTAACATTATTTATACAAGTCCTCCATTTGGCATTTAACAGTGTTACCAAACAAATACAGTACAAGATGGAACTACAGAAATACTGATCATGCTTGGTTATCAAAGTGACATATCTTAGTATCTACTGACATATATGGCAGCAAAATTTCCAACTTCTTCCACTCTATAGATGACATTCTTGTATAACAGATTGTGTATTCTGCAAAAGTAATGATTCTATAAGCCTTGTAAATCATCATCATCATTGTCCTGACCTTTCTCACCTAAGGATAGGGTGAGTGCCTTTGTAAATTATTGCACCTATTGCTTGGTTAGATTTGTACAATACTCTGTGTAATATTCTCTGATGTTAGCTTCTTGTACTGCTTTTGAGGAGTGGGATGGTGCACAATACCTTAAAAAAAAAAAATCTATCTTGTTAATCAGTGGTTTTTCTGTGAGTACTGTTGCTGTTTGCTTTCATATTTTTTCTAAAGCAGATACTTTTCAATGTCCACTGTACTTCATTTATTCTTTAA
Organism: Birgus latro; assembly: GCA_018397915.1. NCBI lineage: Eukaryota > Metazoa > Arthropoda > Malacostraca > Decapoda > Coenobitidae > Birgus > Birgus latro. The sequence continues at coordinate 2,684 of JAGKTI010004689.1, read as the reverse complement.
GTTCCATGTGTATGCTTTATTAACAGCAAACAACACACACATACACATATACATAAAAAGCTGCTGGAGAATATTTTCCAAGCTTTATATTTCAAACAGTAAAGATGAATAGAGTAAGGGTGCTTTTTTTTTAGGCATTGTGCTTGGTGTTGCCATCCATGTCATGAAACATGGCCACATAGGAGGAAACTTATTATTATTAATCATAAACATTGTACTGTACTTAGAGCAGGGAAAGACATAGCATTCTATATAAAACATAGGGTCACTTGTGAAACTAGTTTATATGTTTACCATCCCAACACACCATTCAAAAACACACAAAAGAAATTATGTAGTAATAAAAAAAAAATAGCCAGTCCCATTATACCACCTTCTGCATGTAGGGGTCAGAGTCTAGGCCATGATACAGCAAATTAGATTATGGTACACTACATCAAGATCATTCATACAATACCTTTGCAACATGAAATGTGATTTGAAGTTACAGTGCTTGTACAGAGAATACAAGGACTTGATAAAACACAATTTTATACTTATTTTCTTATATACTGTTTAGTAAGTTCTATATTCTTTGAAAATATTATATAATATAAACAGCATATTCCTGCATTTGATATCATAAAAATTTACATACTGGTAACCATTAAAAATAGTGCATTGCATAATAAATCACATTTTTTTCTGTTGGACAGAACCTTATAAATCACACTATTATACATTCAGGATGCTGGCACCCAAACTTATTACTAAATTTAGATGATGATGATGGTGATGATGATGATGATTAACTTACATCTACAAAACGATATCTAAATGGTTTCCATAATAATGGGACTGACTCTTTTCAAGGAAACTATAGCAAGTCTGCCAAGTACTGCACAGCCAAATACATTTTTTTTTTTTTCTAAATGTTCCTTGCAGAATTGCACTTCTCTTGTCAGTGACATTTTCTAAATTCCAAGCATCAGGTTGATTATATCAAAACTTTCCCCACAATAATCATTATAATAAATTTTGTAGTCTGTACAAATTCTAAAAAGATAATGGTAAACCTATGTGCTTTCAGCATACCATATTGTAATAAAACTTTGCACGATACTGAATCATGATAAAGTTACTGGGTTACAGTAATTCATAAGACCAACATAGTATTGTGTACACCAGTACAGTACTTTAATGATAATAGTGAGACGTGCACAAAGTGCGTGAAAATAGGACTCTACTATGTAAAGTAATAAAACTAGTGAGAAAATAATTATAGAAAAAAGGGTCAGGCAGCATCTAGGAGAATGGCAAATGAAGTTTGTGAGAACAGATATGTAGCAAACACACTGGAGAATACTGGATGTCATTCAGTCTGGTGATGAATACCTTGTTAGATGTGAGGGATCAAAGATGTGAATAAACCTTTGGATTCCACATTTCTGTAGTGTTTACCTTCAACATTACCTCATCTGGCAGTATTCTTGGAAAATGACACAGTTCTAATTTGCCAGAGTGATTGAACACAGGGGTTTGCTGAAGAATATGAAATAATCTATTTTCTGACTGAACTGAATATAAACATCAAGTTTTCTACTGAAAGTTAACTGTTCTAGTATTAACACCTTTATGTACTTCAACAAATACTAGAAATGGTAGGTAAACTTCCTTGTACAGCAAAAATAAACCTTGTTAGTAGTATACAATATTAAGTAAAAGTCAAATCATGGTGAAGTGGCACTGTCACAGTAACAAGTTCAGGAAACCTAATCAGTATGGTTAAGATACATCAATCTGTATTTTCTGTGATTTAATTTACTGTCCCTCAGCTATAAATGACACTTGTGAGCCATAGTTTCTGCTCACCCCCTAATCCTACCCCTGGCCAGAGAGAAGTCACAGCCAAGGATTCACAATGAACAAAGACCTTGTTAATGTGGTAGTCCCAAGTTTTGTCACACTGCATGAGAAGCAAAATCTGACTTTGCTTGTATTTGTGAATCTGAAGCTTAAACCACCACATCATACAGCGTGACAGTCTGAGTGCATCTACCTTTTAGCCAGGGGCAGGATAAGAAGGTAACAAGATGCTATACCCCACTTCATCAGTGTACATGCACCCTACTTTGTTTTTCATGAATGTATCTCTAAACTAGAGTATTATAGTGAAAAATTGCTTGGAACACAAACTCGGGGTGATACTCTATGAGAACAAAACTTTACCAGACTCACCACAGAGAGATTCCCGGATTTTATGGTGGCCATTCTATCATTACCGTCATAATTATCATCCAAATCCAGTGTTTCCTGTTCACACGAAGTGGACAGATCTAAAGCAAAGCTTTTGGTGTCTGTGGAAACTATTTAGAAGAGAATGTTCTAGGTTGCCTTTTGTACCACAGAAGGTAAAAAGTTGCTTCCAACACAAGTGTTAGACAAAAGGGTTGTCGCATCTCATGCTGATGGGTATACTTTTTTACGTATACATACATCATCTAATTCTGTGTTGCCCCATGAGGACCGTAGGAGCCCGGGGCTAGTCAAGTTGGTCCTGACATTTAAGATGAGATTGACTGGCCTTGCTTATCCCTGAGTGGTATTACGTGAGAAGTAAACCCCAACCACTCCTCAGATATAAACCGACATAGGCTCGGTCTGGTTGGAGTGCCTTTGTATATACCTGTATATATATATATGTA
>JAGKTI010004688.1:26997-49134 GCA_018397915.1 Birgus latro | reverse complement strand
GAGAGAGAGAGAGAGAGAGAGAGAGAGAGAGAGAGAGAGAGAGTTGTCAGGTATCATCATCATCATTAATCACCACCATCATCATCATCCTACGCTTAAAGGCGAAAATTACGCTTAAAGGCGAAAATTATGAGAATGGGAGATAAAGAGGGAAGTGAGAGGAAAGGAGGAGAAATGTAAACAAGAACGAAGGAGAGAAGAGATACAGGATCACTGTCATATAGCAAAAACACATCACCACCAACATCATTATCATCATCATCATCATTAACATCATCATCATCATTATCGTCATCACCATAACAATAAGGAAGAATATTTTAAGTTAGAAGAGGACCGAGTGAGATAGGGAGGGAGGAAGGGAGGTAAAGGAGAGGAAAGAAGGTGGAGAGGAGGAGGAGGAAACATGCTGGAGGAAGAAAGAGAGTTGGAGGGAGGCGTTGGATAGTGTCTTCATGTAGTCTAAATACATCATCACCATCATCATCATCTGAATAAAAATGAAGATACAGAAGCATCGTTTGTAAGGAAATGCAGGATATCATAACCATTAACAGAGGAAGGGTAAACAACAGATGAATAAAGATCAGAGAACAGTGTAAACAACAGAAAACAGAATGGATTATAGAGACAAGATTTATATAAACAGAAAGACTGACCGAAGTGAAAGAAAGGAAGAGAATTAATAAAGAAAAAAGTAAATGAGAGGAAGAAGCTAAAGAGAAAAGGAGAGGAACAGAATAATTTAAACAGACAAAGGAAAAGCGCGTACGAGGGGACAGTTACATTAGACAACACTGAATAATTAATGAACAGGAAGCGCAGCGAAGGAAATTGCAGAGACCAGGTAAATTTTCCAGTAAGGCAGTAACCCTCTTCACCCCGTGTATATGCGTCCTTTAGTGGTGTTGGAGGGGGACGACTTCACATGGTGGCACAGATATAACCCCACACACGACCCAGACACACACCACACAACCCTCAGACACACCCCAAACGCACCCTAGACACACACCACACGACCCTCACGCACACCATCAATACTCCCCGTCAGCATCCCCCCCCCCATTAATGTGACGCTCATAAATCCTACGGTTCCAGTTTCCTACATTTCTTTCTTCAAAAATAAATAAATAAATAAATAAAGAATGAATGAATGAATGAAGAAAAAATATAAAAAGGTACAGTGACAAGAAATGAGGGACATACAATGGATTCGGTCGCCTCTGCGGGTGAGGTAAACACACACACACACACACCACACCGTCGTCCATATGCCTTTCAGTACAAGGGAAATCGTAAGTAATTTTACTCTTGCTACTCTCCAGACAGAGAGGCATACCATTCACTCACCCGATGTAGTTCTACTCTCAGGTGACTACAGTGAATGAAAATTCAAGTGTTTCTATAGTCTAGGAAACCATTTATTACGCTGGGAGGTAACCATATAGCCGAATAAAGTGATGGTCAAGGGAGTTTTGCGCTCCAGACGGACGAGGCTCACAAGTTTATATACGAAGAGCGGTTTGGACTTACCGATCACATTATGCCACTCAGGGAAGAAGAAGGCTGGTCACCCTCGCCTTAAATGCCGGATATGTGTAGTTATCACCTTGTCCTTGCGCTCCTGGAAGGGAAAAAAGGAAAAGAGGATAAGGTAACTACTTCCCGGGATGGTATGATGCTGGACAAATTATAGAAGCCCTTTCATGCTCTTTGTGCGTGTGTCTGACTTTTCCCGTCCCTCACCCCTCGTTACTGTGTGTGTGTGTGTTATTCCAATTGGCTTATCCTCTCCCTAACGTAGTTAGCTAATGTTCCTCACCCCTTCTCCCTTTCTCTTAATTTTCCCCTCTCACCTCCTCACTCGTACATTAACTCCCATCTGTCTATCTCTGTATGTCAATCTGTCTATGTACCTACCTACCTGTCTGTCTGTTTATGTCTATAGCCCAACCCCTTAATCCATCCCATTATGACTGGCCACAAATAAATCGCCTCCATGTCACCGTGTCCTCCGCCATCAGGTGGTCCTCTCTCCAATTCACACCCTCTATCTCGCATACTTCTCCACCCCATCCCTCCAACTTATTCTCATTCTCCCGCTCCCTCCATCTCGTGATTCTCATCCTCAGTCTCCCCCTCCCTCCATCTCATCCTCATTTTCCCCCTACTTCCATCCTATCCTCATTCTCCTTCTCCTTCTCCCCACTCCCTCCCTTCTATACGATACTTTTTTTTTTAATACAATTTTTCTCTTACTAGACGGTTTAATTCATCTTATGAGGGATTTTCTAACTTTAGGGGTTAAAAGTTTATCTAATTTCTTCACTAATAACAGACTCTTATAGTAGTAGCACTGGGAGAGAGAGAGAGAGAGAGAGAGAGAGAGAGAGAGACGGCACTCCACTGGTGTTTTTTCCACTCATTTCTTTGTCTTTCCAATTTATCTTGCCTTTCCTGCTCACAAGGAAGTGACGTCAATGGAATAATGACAGCATAGGCGATATATCACTCAAACTCAATCCTTATTATTCAGAGCTCCTAACTTCACATCTTCCCTCCATTTATTATGACGTCTCTATTTATTTGGTACCTTCAGACAATGTTATTCAGCTAAGGAGAGACTTTTCGACAGGGGGGGGGTTATATACACGCTTGATTTTCACCTTCATCACTACAGATCCTTCTTGATTTAAAGTCATTTGGCGGTGGCCTGATGGAACTGAAAAATGAAACTGGACTGAAGGAGCTAACTAGCATTCAAAGATCCTGACTTCACCTTTTCCCTCCCGTGTTAGTCTTTCAACTTCCCGACACCTCATCCTCAAAAGGGCGACCACGACAAAATAAACGCCACTTACTTCTGTCAACACTTTAGCAACAGCCCCTCTTCCGACAGCACACAGCCCTGCCTTTGAAAGTATTTCCAGTCTCCACCGTGCCTCACATTGCCTTTCCACCTGCTTCATGACTTCTTTGCTTCTTCCAGCCCCTATTCATCACCATTTTTAACCTCTATTTTCACTCCACATAACCAAAAGTACTGTTCATAATGCTGAAAGCCACATTCACTTGACATTCGTCCCATAGAGGTTCAATATTCTGTCTTCCTTGCCAAGTCACTTTACATACTATTGTCTTCACCCTCTGGTCAATACATAGCATCATCCATCTACTGGCTATCAGTATGAATATATCTTCTCCCTCACTCACACACACACACACACAATATCCCATACTCCCACTGGTGCTCACCATTACAATTCATCTTTGTAACACTTGGTCCACATGCATCAAGTCCTGCATCTTCACTTTCATAGCTTCCCTCATTCTAAACCTATTTCATTTCTCTGACAGCCCAATCTGGATTCCTGAGCCTGTCCCCCTTCCATGCTTTTAGACATCATCTTGAAGTACTTCTACATCCAAGGAGTGTCTATCTTAATTTTAGCAGCCGTTACTGAGGGCGGGTTGCCAGCCCAGCCCCAGAACCAGCCAAGAAGCCCTCCTACAGTGGCTGGATGTGCTGGGGGGGTTCACCTGCATGTGGTGGCACAGATATACGAGTAACTGGGTGTCAGGGATCCTCCAAAGCCCACCAGAATATAAGCGGTTGAAAGTTAAGTGTCAGGGCACCTACTAGGTGAGGATGATGTCAGGGACCATCCTAAGTGCACTAGAGTATAAACTGCTGAGAAAAAAAAAAAAAAAAGCTACAGCCCTGTGTCAGCCGGGGCCCCACCCACCTTATCAGAATTATGCATCCAATCCACTCTCTTGCTCCATCAGTTGCCACTCACTTTCTTAGTTATCCATTACCAACCTATTTCTTTTATTTTATTTTTACTTTGTCATCATCATCATCATCCAGACCTTTTTTCCCACACAATAACAGGTGGTTATTTCTGGTGTCATACAAATCTATTTAGCTTAACTTTCATAGTGCACGGATTAGAAACAATGCATGTCATTCTTTTCAACACTATGACACTTTTACCGATCATGTACCTTAATTGCTTATCTGTTTTATCCAGCTTTAACAATTACTTTTCACAGCAGAGGGGTTAACTTAATGGCCAAACACACTTGAACTCATCTAGTGTTCATCTACCTATTCACACATTCACTAACTAACCTTAGGAATTCAGGGCCCACAAACACCTTCTTACCCATTAAATGAGAAGGTGGTGGTTAAGTATCAGAGGGATGGACTGCTAAATAAATTATAACATTATGGGATCAGTTCTAGGCTGAAGCAGGGTAAAGTTCAAGGATCTGGAATTAACTTCAAAAATTTTATATACACCGTACTGTGGGACTGTATCTTTAATTTATTATTAATCTGTTACCCTATCCAGTATTGCTCCATCAGAGGCTAAGGACTAAGCTTGTCTGTCCAGAGTGAGAGTGACCAGTTTGGAACTTTTAATATGGGGAAATGAATGCCCTAAGCTAGATCTTGATAGATCATATGCCCCTGCTGGGTGATGGGAGAGCACTACCTCTCCCAGCAGGGCAGCTAGTCGGGCAGGGTGCAAATTCTCGACCCTTTGGCCTTGAGTCAGGCGCTCTTCCACTAAGCCACCCTGCTCTCAAGACTTGCTCACATCTTAGTGACAGTAAACTCCACCCACCCCTAGGAAGCAAATCCTTATGGGTCTTACACGGTTGAAGCAGTTACTACTAGACCATTATATGAAAGCATTAGGACTAGCAGTAATCAACAGAACACACAGGATGAATGCCCTCCTTTGATTTCCCTGATTGCATGAGAGAACAGTACAGTACCCTACTCAGGAGCAACAGGGGACCTTATGACTTCTATTTTGCTGCTGACAGGATTTTGCAGGGAGTTTACTTAACGCACTGGCTCATAGGTCCAAGTCTTTCGTGTATCCCCCACTGTGTTTTTCATAATGCCCTCAACTGTGACACATTTGTCCCACTTGTTGGTAAAGAGTTACAATAACTGATCTTCTCCATAACCTGCCAACATGTCATTAAAACATCCCTGCTAATGCCATTAGACAGCCCAAGCATGTTTCATTACAGACTCCATGGTATTAGTGCCCAATCTGAGACATGCAAGCTCTTCTGTATTAGAGGATGACTGGAGTGGGGCAGATACAAAATAAGAATGATAAACGTGGAGAAGATGAAGGCACAACTACATCATGCAAGTAGATGATGGTTGCCACCACCTACCACCATCTTATGTCAATAACACGCTCAAGCATCCTTCCTTCTGCAAGCACATTATCAGTCTTCTTTCAACATTCCTTTCTGTCTGTCTATAGCTTATTTATTTATGTATTTACTTGTTTGAAATATGATTTACAGGGATTTTATGCATAAGGTTCCCTCCCAGCACATGTTTTCAATGTTCATTATCATCATTTCCCATTATCAGTCTTCTTTCAACATTCCTTTCTGTCTTTCTATAGCTTATTTATTTATGTATTTACTTGTTTGAAATATGATTTACAGGGATTTTATGCATAAGGTTCCCTCCCAGCACATGTTTTCGATGTTCATTATCATCATTTCCCCTGGTACTCCTAAAACGACCCATATCATCATACACAAGATCTGTATCAACTCTTCCACTGAGATTTCCCCCAGCACTCTATAATGACTTGGCATTTGCTTTCTTTATCACAGTCTTTCTTGCTCTTCATGGCTCAGTCATCAAAAGGTACACATACAGTATTAAGAGCCAGTTTCACCAACACTTTCAATCAGTCAGTCAGTCAGTCAGTTTATTAATTAATAAGTCAGGACCATTTCATTCATCTATCCATCTACCATCCCACCTAGTACTGTCCCACCAGGAGCACTGGGGCCCAGGGGTAAGTAATTTGGTCCAGACATTTAAGGCAAGGTGACCACTTGTTTGCCTCTCAGTGGCAATACATGAACAAAACCCCAATGACCCCTTGGAATTAGAACCTTATAAATCACATCAAATTAGAGCTCTTTAACTCACCAGACCACCACTCATCTATGGGACATATCCTATTGGGATGAGGAGGTTCCCTAGCACCTCTACCTTAGTGATTTATTTTGCATATTACACCTTGCTATTCTCGTCTATGACAATTATAGCTTTATGTGAGTAATACTGACTTGGATTACATAAACAACATACACTTGGTTATGAAGTGCTGCTACAAAGCCTGAAACTGATGAGAATACCACACTTAGTGTCTAAATTTGTACAAGGGCAACAGGACTAATACACTACAATGGTACACAGCACAAAAGCCCACTCTTAATCTGCCTGTGTGCATCAAAGAACAATTCCATAAAGAGGAAAATACTCATGAGCGACAGGGTAAACTATCTAGTGTATCTATCTACAGCCAGACACCACAGTCCTATAAAGGAGGGCCATTTGTCTTTCGAGTTATATTTTTTACAGAGAGGGGTACTAACCCTCCATCAACCCACTTGTTGACACGTAGGGAACATGTATGGTTTGGTTATATGGTTTCCACCCAGTGTTGTAACTGGTTTCCTGGCTTACAGGAAACTATTAGGCTTGTCACTCAATGTAAAGCCACCTGAGAAGGAAAGAAGGGTAATAAAATGTGACAGGAAAGATGGGAGAAGTATGAAGGAAGGAGGGCAGACACAGGAAAAGAATGATAAAGGTGAAGGAAGAAGTAGGCAGCACTACATCAAGTGAGTGGATGATGGTCGCCACCACCTACCACCCAGTAAACTCTTCTGCTAAAGGAACCCCTATACAATAGAATGGCTCTTGAAACTATTAATATGAAATGTAATATAGATCTTTTTATTTTTAAATTCAGTTAGACAAATTAAATAGCATGATAAAATTCCTTAAAGAGGGAACTATATGAAGTTACAAATATGAAGTTGGTGTACTGAGGTTTGAATACCAATGATGAGATGAAAATCTAAAATAGTGGGTCATAAATCTAAAATCACCAATTACTGAACTTTAAAATTCATTCTTAACTAAGCCTATCTTTAAAACCTTTAGAACCATTAATGATTGTATTCCTAAGCTACCAGGATACATGTCACAACTGATATGGCTTCCATCATTCTGGACTGACCTATATCTGACAGGTCCTTTAAAAACATTCTTCATCACAGCTGGGTAATTGTGAATATACATGTGAATATACAGGTGAGTAGATCTGGCACAACTTTGGTGGATGTTATAACTACAGTAGGCTATTTACATTAAAATTTTTATATGTCTATAATTGTTGTACAGTATAAAATATTTAGTTAAAAACAGTAGTGACAGGGTTAAGTAGGAAAACTCGATTTGTTGAACAATACATTCAACAGATAAAATGTTTACTATTTACAAGGTTACATTAAAAATTTGCCTTCATTCAAATGACTCGGCACTCCACAGAATACTTCACCATTCTGTAATTTATAGCAACTTTCACCTTAACTATGTACAGCAAATAATTTGCTTCATAATTTAGAAGTTAATACTGTCCACCAAATCTAATGGTGATTTAGTACTATACAAAACATCTTCCTTTGACTTTATGAATGTTTCTTAAAGCTTCATACTCTGTATTTAGCAGACACACACCTCAGAGAAGTTCACTTCAAAGAGCTGATATCTGGGCTAGATCTGGGCTAGAAGTCTTGTCTCATACTCTTATAAATAACCAAATACAAGACTAACAATAATACAATACCTTTTTAATGGTATAATAAAATTTTCTGCATGTAATACCTACAATTCTAACAACAAGTTAATAAAAACTGGAAATACACTGGCAGCAGAATTTAAGCAATATATCACTGAGCAATCTCAAGCAGATCTTGCCTGTAACAGCAGGATCAATAATTCACAACTGTGTCACTCCATAATTTGTGCTGTATAGAAAAACTATGAAGCACTGAAGACACGACACTTAAAAGCTGCAGAAAACTACACTTTATTTGCTTTAAATTATGACCTTAAAACATATACTAAATTTTTAAAGAGGGTTTATCACTTTGCAATATACTTATCTAAGTCTATATACTTTATGTTAATTAAACAGGCTCACAACTCATTTCGTTGAACAGTGCACAAGTCAAATATTCTCTCCGACAGCTACCTCAAATCTTGAAGTATCTTTGCACTTAAGAGCAGGTTTCTACAATAACACACAAATGTAATCTGATATAATGCAATTATGCTAAATTATCAAGGCTATCTGGATTAATATTATGCCTAAACATACTGTAACTGTATTAATACTTCATATCTCGTACATGTATAATGAACAATTACGCAAACACAACTGTATGAGTTAAAAAATATACAAATACTGGACTTAAAACTGTGATAAAATTAATTTCATGGTACATATCCATGTTTATGGAAACAGGAAATACAAGATGGACAAAAGTCTAGATTGTATTCTTTTCAGAGATTCTTGGCAGTAAGAGCAACAGAAAACCCTCATAATAGCTAATCATTCTGCACAACATGTTTGTGCTTAAGTAATATCATAGTTTTGGGATTGTAAACACATAAGGATTTCTGATAACTATAATGATTTTTAGAGGACCAATGTATTTATGAACTGTGATCTACTAATGCAGATCCTAAACTGCATGTCCAAATTAAAAACACAGTGCACTGTGATATGCCCATAAATGGTAAAGGGTATGATCCTAATATTATTAACATTTATATATATTTTTTTACATTCATTCATTTCATATATGAATACTTAAAATATCTTTTTCGTAAAACTGTAAAAATACTATCAGTAAGGCAAAGGGTTCCCTCAAGTGCTGCTCATATACCAAGAGGGTTACTTGTGCTGTACAGCAAAGAAGACTGATAATACCAACTTATGATGTCCACTCTAGTTTCCTTCTGTAATATGCAGAACTTAAGCTTACATCATTCCCTGTAATTCCAAGTACCTATACATACCACCTACAAGGTACAGTTGGCTCCACTCCTGCATGATATGCACAATACTGCCTGTGCTGCCTAGTTTCAGATGCAAACCCATAACCACAACAAGTGAACATAATTTATAACACACTGCAGATCAGAAGAGAGATAAAAAGGAAAAGAAGGCATAGAGTGGTGCCTATTAACTGCTGAGACAACATTTACAGTGCTAGGTGGGTCACATGGGAGTGGATCCAACTGTACTTGTAAACTCATTCATGCTTTTGTAAGCCTATGTAGTTGGCCTCATTAAATGTGTTCACTGAGTCCAAACACTAAGCACAAACCATCAATCACTGCTGTCTGGGAGTTAATGCAGTCATAAAGAGCATCATTAAATTTCTATTGTACACTAGCCTGATAAATAAGGAAGCACCCAAGCCCTGCATGAGGACCAGAAGTAGGGCAATAGCCATCTCATCCTAGGTGAGCTTGGAACCGTAAGTGCCTGATGGAGGACGATACTGCCGTGGGAACATGGTCAGGTTTAGCGCTGAGAATGCATATTTTCGTGAACCAATATTTTTCTGGCAGTTTTCCAGTCTTGTGCCTTCACTGGAATAGAAGGAAACACACAATATTATATTATAGGCTGCAATTAAAGCCCAAAAACATCAATACATACAATCATCATCGTCATCATCATCCGGACCTCCTTTCTCACCCTATGGCAGGATGAGGAGTAGCAGCGTCCATACATAGAATACCATTCATAAATGTACTACTGTATATTCTCTCCAAATACTTGATACATATCCACAATATTTTAACTATGGTAAACTTTTTTGTTCTTTCCCTCTCACCCCCAATCATTCTGATATGAGTGAGATCATATACCTCTTTTTGTTAAAAGGTCTATTCCAGTCAAACTCCACATTCAGTAATCCATAATACATGTTCCCTCCAAGTACAATGTTTTTTTTCTCTTCCAGTAACCAGTTTATCTAAATAATATTCCAACACACTGTTTACCAACTCTATAGTGTCATCCCTTTGTTTAAAAGTAATAAAAATTATAATCACCAATAATCTCCCTACATTAATCAGTACCACTGACAAGCAAATTCAGCAAAGATCTGGCCTATTGTCCCCAGAGGGGTGGCCACAAACAATTAGCCTCCTTATAACCCTATCCTATGCCATCAAGTTGCCTTCTGTCCATTTCACACAATTCTCAAGCATATACTTCACTACACTCTCTCTCCACCTCACCCTCAACCACCTCTCTCCCCGTTTCTCCTTTCACCTAATTCACACTCTCCTAGTCAATATCTTGCTCTCCATTCTCTACACATGGTCGAACATCAGGGCATTACGAGTACTAACATTTTACAGCATATCCACATCACCATCACAAGCTTCTGTACTTCCTCACTGGTCTGTCTTTCTTTCCACACAACTCCACATGTTCCTCTCAGGTAATTTATTTCCACTCCCCTTACTTCAGACTTGTATTCTTCCACTATTATGAAAACTTGAACTCTGTATGCTAGAGTGGGGATTGGAGTACTGTCATGCAGCCAATTCTCTTACTTCCATGCTCACTCCCTGCTGCTTGTCACCCTGTCACTGTTTAAGGGTTAAAATTGATCTCCATGTATAACCTGTGATAACAATAGAAATCCTGACTATATTTTTCTACTTGTTCCCAGGCAATCTTACTCAGTTCAGGAATGGCCTCTCTCTCTCTCTCAGAATTACATACAAGGTTTATTCAGTCGATAACAAACCTTCTCATGCAGTTAAGTGCTCGCTGAAATTCAGTCTCAGCCAAGTCATACTCAGCAGCCAAGATATTAGCCTGTTCAAGTGTGGCGCTCATTCCTGTTCGATCTTTTCCACTTTTGCAAGAGGTAAAGCGAAGTCCTGGAAAGTGAAACATTTTATAAAATATTCTGCAGAACAGCACAGAAAAATGTTAGGTGTTCCACCAGGTATGTCCTTAAGTCTATCTCAATATTATGACAAGTTAAATGAAGTACTGTAATAATTTCTCACCTCTTTATAAACCAAGGTGTCCTGAAATATCATATGCACCTACTGCCAACCCACAAAGAGAATCCAGGATAAGTTCTTAAATGAGTTGGAACCAGATGATAATAATAAGTGCCTGCAGGAAAGGACAAATCTGCCAATGACTTAAAGCATCTACTGTGTTCACTTGCATCACACACATTTTAGATGTGTGAATTTGAATCTTGCAGTAAGGCTGATTGGTGTGATTACTCTCCTCATGCAGGTAATCCCTTGACTCTCATGTAATCTATGTTGAAAATTACCTGAAAATATACATTTTTCACATTTTTCTGCCACAACCTGGATACAGTGACACACATAAGACTGCTACATTCATTCAAACCCCTACTGAACCCTTCACAATCAATTTAAGAGTGAATATTAATGCAACAAATCAAATCAAATCAAAGGACGCCGAACTTTCTCTTAAGGAATCCCCCATACTGGGGTTGGCCATGCTATAGCTGATGCTTTCTAAGAAATGGGGGCAAAATTATGTGCCAAAATCACTTTTAACTTCCCAACATTTACAAGAAACAAAATATGAAAATATAATGATCTGTGAAAGAAGTAAACTGTTTTGGGGACTTCTCTTTAATATACAGTATGTACAGTAAAACCTCGATATAACGGACTTCAATAGACCGGAATTGGCTTTTATCGGACTTGAGAAGCTACTGGGCTAAACTCCTATATATCGGAAAAAGTCTGATAAAGCCAGAAGCAGTCCGGACTGCCTGACCACTTCAGCTATGTTTACCACAATAAGACAAGTAACAGACATGTTTATCAGTGTACAGTACAGTATTATTATACAATTTGATTAATATAGTGAAGGTATAACACTGTACAGTACTGCACTGGTGGTGAAAACAGTTTAAAACCATTGGTGCAATCCGGACTAATGTCATATATTGGAAAAAGGCTGGATTAGCATGGGAAAGTTCGGATGTCGCTTTTATCGGAATTTCGCATTTTTCGGAATGGCTTGGGTCCCAATTAGTCCGTTATAGTGAGGTCTTACTGTATATAAATATATATATATATATATATATATATATTGTTTCTTTCCAATTAAGTTTAAAATATGTTCTGAATTATGTTTTGCATGCTTGTGGGATGATATATGCCAATAATGGCCAGATATATAGAAGGTGGAAAAACTGGGTATGTTGGACTGCCCAGTACCAATTAACCTTTTTTTATCCATATGTTATGTCATATGTGTTACTATAAAAAGCAGCATACTAGCAAACTGAGGAAGAAAATAAAAAAAAAAGTACAAAACATGAGGAGAAAAAACAGAAAGACTCATAATCGGTGAAAAAGACTGATAAGAGCCAAACATTATGAAGCACTGCAAGAAGAAGATGGAAGACACATAACAGATAACAAGACTACTACAAAGTATCTAACCAGCCATGGCACGGCAGCAACGGGCAGCCAGTTGAAGGACACGAGGGTTCTTGCTGCGCTGGGATGCCACCTCCACACCCAACTGGTCTATCACGTCCACCAGCGGAACATCACTTCCCATGGATGTCATCCCTAGAAATGGAAGAATTATGGTACCAATGTAGAAATGGGCAAATGTAAATAAAAAACTGGGCAGTGAAATGGTAAAGGACTGGGTGACATGGAGGCGATTTGTTTGTGGCGACCCCTTATGGGATTGAGGCATCTGGCAATAGATAGATAGTTAGATATTCAGTATTATTTAAAATTCATGATCAGTCAACATCAATTTTGGCCAACAATATATGAAGTACAGTATTACTTTTGATAAGATAGTAGCTAAACCTACGAATTCTGCATCACATGTACTTTTTTATGAGGTATGATAAAAGACATCAATGGCACATACTTTGAAACTAATTCCTTCCAGAGAGATGTTGGACTGTGGCACCAATCTTAAAGGCAAAGCTTATGACACATCTATAAACTTCATGCTACTGCAACTGTCCACCCCTTTGTCAATTTCATGTGAAACTTGGGATGCAGCATTTATTACTGTTCAATAACAACAATGTAAACTGGAAGGAAATAGCTAACCTACTGGTCAACAAACACATACCACTGAGACACAGAAGTAAAATATATGAGGCCTGCATTAGACCAATACTGATATATGGTGCTGAAACATGGGCTTTGACAGATAGACTGATGAATGTTCTGAGAACTGATCGTAGAATGTTAAGATACATGGCAGGAGTGATATGAGAGGACAGAGTATTGAGTGAGGAGGTAGCCAGATGATGCGGGGTGAAGGATCTCGATACCATCTTGAGGCACAAGCGGCTTAGATGGTTTGGTCACGTGAGGAGGAGTGAGGAAGGGAGCTGTGTGAGAAGAGCAGAGGAACTAGAAGTGGTGGGACGTCGACCACCAGGAAGACTACGAAGACCTGAAAAGGTGTTGTAATGCAAGAAATGGAAAGACTGGGTACTGGAGAAGATTTAATTCAGGATAGGAAGCAGTGGAGAAAAGCCATTGCAGGTCCAACCCCAGTTTGAATATGGGAACAGAAGAACGAAAAACGAAGATGATGATGATGATGATGATGACAAACTACACAATCAGCACATTACTATATTACAACTCTGTCCGTCTGCTACAGTATACAGATAATCTGAAGTAGGACTCTTCATCAAAAAGCCATACTACCTGAATTAAACACCATCCCATTAGGTATTAATCCTTCAACCTAAGGGATGACATCTATTCAACTCTGGCTGAAGTTGGACAATTTTATTCACTAAAGGGAAACCTCCTGAAATTTGATAGTTAAGAAATTATTTTGTTTCAACTCTTAAATCTCTAAGGATGACTTACCTACATTACTGTGGATTGCTGGTGGTAGGTGTTGGTGATCATCATCAACTCACTTGATATACAGCTATCTACTTCCTCACCTTTCTTCATTCTATCTGTGTCTACCATCCTCTCTCCCTACTCTCCCACTCCTTCCTGTCGTTTTTTATTACTCTTCTTCTCACTTCAGGTGGCTCTACACAGAGTGACAAGACTAATGGTTTCCCGTAACCCAGGGAACCATTTACAATGCTAAGTAGTAACCCTATAACCAACTTACAGAGTGCTAATGTGCCCCTGTTAACTGAGTGGAGAGACACAAATGCAGCTTCCATCTGGGAATCTAACATCCACGTTATTCCCAGTGCCTCGCTGTGGTGAGGCACTGTCAGTTGCGTGGGAACACTGATTCACTGCACAGGACAACCCTGCAGAAGTGGTTATCTGCTTGCAGTTGATGGGTCTGCTTGGCCAGACAGACGGGTTGATCAACAACAACTATGGCTTGCACCAGATTAGCTTACTGAACACTAGAAAGCCTCCTATGGTCTGAGGGTTCTTTTCTAACTTTTGTATATTACTCTTGACAAACTTCATATATTGTAGTTTGTGAGTTGCAAAAGTGTACAAGTATAAGTATCAGGACTTACTTCTGCTGTTTTCCTGTGGCAATGGTAATTTCTTAAAGCGATGATAATACTGAGATAAACGTTCAAAGCTGTCTTGATTGTTGCGTGTTTGTGGGCCATCAGTACCAAGCTTCTCAGCAAGAGTTGCCTATCACAGAGAAAACAGATATGAACACATCAAAGTAAGAGGAAAATACTAAGGAGTCAAAACTTTATTTTATGGTATATACTCTGCACAGTCTCTAAACACTACCAAGATATATACACTGTACTGTATACAGACAGTAGTGTTTGAAATTAAGGAGGCTAAATGAGCCATTGAAGGAAAAGAGGAATGCAGTAAAGAACTGAATACAGTATCATAAATATTCCTTCAAATGTTTTTAATAATAATGTGCAAAATCATATAAAGTGATTATCAACAATTTCAGTGTTAGCCATCTCATGTCAGTGTTTTCCATGTTGACTGTAAATAAATGATTGAATGATGGACAAAACAATCAAGTGTGTCTGATATACATGTTCTGTGAAAATATAAGGTACAGAACTGTATAGTGAAGGAGATGATACAGAATACAGTACTCAGGATATGAAGATCCAGAACAAGAATTTTATCTCTCTCAGAACAGGAATTGGAAGAGAATGGTAGTCCCAAGTAAATCAAACCCATAACCCTTTTTTTTTGTCATAGGAGGTATGTAACCATTTGCAGAAAAAGAACTTGGAACTTCTTCTAAATTATGGAACAAATTTGACATCATCATAAAAAATAATACCAGGTCTTGTACACACCTCTTCATTGATACCGATGTTGAAAAGCACAGGTGTAACAGTGAATGATGGGTGATGGTCCGGCTGTGAGGGCGGTGATGGCAGCAAGGACAACACGTGTTCTGGCACTGGCAGCACAACACGAATCCCACACCTGAACACACACACACAGTAAATGTATATAATCAACACTACTTGGTACAGATGGAAAGCAAAACCATCTATATTCATTCTGAAAACTTATCTTGACCAGTTCTGAATGAACAACTGTTACTATCATTACTGTAAGACTTTGCAATGGTACTCTGCTATGGGTCTGCTCAGCCAGACAGACTGGGATTAAGTAGCAACAACAGCTCTGCTAAGGAGCTCCCCTAAGATTCAAAGGATTTAAGTCAGTAATATACTGAGTGTTACAAAAGAAAGATGCATAAATATTTCCACATTTAACATTTTAGCACCCTATACTGTATACACTATACAATCACCATTTTGCTTATGGAATCACTATGATCCCCTACAAAGCGCCATTTTATGACATACAATCCCCAATTTTCCTTATATGATTACTGCAATCCCTAAGTTCGATATACAGCTGATCGGTTTTCCATGAATGTAATTCAATCTATACTGAGGATCACCTGTATACAGTATTACAGTAATCCCCAGTTCATCTGTCATAATTCAGCCATGGCTCCACTGGATAATGCATTTTTCAGATAATCCCATATACAGTACTCTCCACACCCCTCTGCAAAGGTATAATCACTACCAAATCCTATACAGGTCTCCCTTGTTATTGATAGGGGGTTACATTATACAATTCTCACACAGCCACTCATATGTTATGTTAATGTGCTTTTCATGGCTTAACAAGGTGTTCCCTTTATATATATATTCCACCATAGGCCTATCTCATATGCACTGAATGGCTGCTCAGTTACAGGAACTACGAATCTTTTGTTATTTGCTGAAAGCGTGAGTGAGATGTGCAGATGGATATGAGTTGAACCAAAAGCAGGCAAACAGCTATGCACTCGTAAGTAATGTATAACAAGGAGACAGGCTGGCACCACCTGTGTGGATATTAGGTAAACATTTTACTGTTTTCCACAGACGGAACAACAGACAGTAAGAAAATTTTATCATCTGGTAAAAGAGAGAGCGAGATGCATAGATGACTATAAGTTGCACCATCTTTGCATAAACAATCACCATTTTTTCTTATACTATTGCTACAATCCTCTATGATGCCTCAACAGTCACTACAATGCAAACTTAGGGTCATTTGTCTCTTCCGAAAGCTAACCACTCATGCCATTTCTTTGAACTCAGTCGCTCTCAGATGCATACCTCCCCTTTGATCTCCCAATGTGCACCGCGTTACATCAGCATCTCTCACATGTTCTGTCACTGCCCAGCTATTGTAATCATTACTGTACACTGTCAGTGACAGAACAATAGTGTGGTGTTGGAGTAAAAGCAGCAAGTGAAGTCATTGCTTAGTACTGTGGCAAGTTGGAAACTTATTTTAATGCCTATGGTTGACCATTTCTAGAGATGTATCTCTACTGAACCCATGTTACAATGTGTTCAGTTTATGATCGACTGTTATATGACTGGTTTTCCAGCAACACAATCCAACTCAAAAATGAGGATGACCTGTATTTATTCTACCTCTCATCCAATAAGAACAGGGTTCAGGGCTAGCTTACTCAGTCCTGTTTCTCACCTATTGCCTGAGACATGAGGTGTAGGGAGGTGGTGGGGTGGGGGTGGAGGTGTGGCACCATCGCTGTGGGTTCGGCCACTACCTCTCCGTCCCGTCCCTGACACAAGCACAAACTCCACTGTTCCAAGGTCTTCCACTGCCACCACCATGTCACTCAACATCCCTTCATCTTGCCTACATACACAGTGATAAAAACAGTAACAGTCATTCCTATACTATCCCTTTACACGAATACTGCAAACACTTATCAATATTTATTCCAGACATGAGAAAGACAGTTGAGAAATCATGTGCCAACTCCATATTATTATAGAAACTTTTTCTCATGTACATAAGGATCACCATGTATACAGTATTGACCAAGCACAAGTCTCTCCCAAGGTCAGTAAAGGCCTCTGAAAATAGCCAAAGTCAAAACAAGAACTACATAATATCAGTGAAATGGTTAACCCCTTCAATCTGATGACATACAATTCACTTTATTCAAGTTACCATCATCCATCCATCCATACACTATCTACTCCTTTTTTGCTCCATCACCATCAGAAGCATAGGCCCCTGGGGCTAGACAACACAGTCCCAACATTTAAGGTAAGGGTAACCAGCCTCACTTGTCAACGAGTGGCATTAAGTGAGCAATAAACCCCGACCATCCCTCAGATGAAAATCTTTTCAGGATCCATCCAACTAGAGCACCTTAACCCACTAGACTAACAAGCATCATTCTGTTATGTGGTTACAAACCAGCATTTTAAATGGTTTCCTGGGTAAAATTACTGGAAATCATTTGGCTTGTCACACAGTGTAGTCATTTGAACGCAACGTTACATTGAGTGAATGGATGATGGATGCCCCTCCCTACCACCAAACATGATTTAATTTGGCTTTGGGTGGACCTCTAATTGTGAAGGAGTTAATGAAGTCTATATCTGAACTCTTCTAGTTCGAAAAGTCTCACTAAAGGTGAATAAAGTAGTCTAGTGATAACAATAATAGGATAAAAAATACTATGCATCATCCAAGTGAAGTGGTAAATAACTGACCCATGGCAGGACACAAGGCACTCAAATTCAGCCAAGGGTCCAAGGTGGGCCAGGACGGTGATAAAGAGAGGGTCAGCTTTTCGACACCACAGCCGGGTCATAAGTCCCGTCACTAGTGTCGTCAACTGAAAGAAAGATGTTTCATCATTATCAATGTCCCTTTCATTGGCACTGGCACTGGCCCTAGCACTGACAATGTCATCAACACTATTTTCATCCTGAAACTGCAGCTGTGTAATCAGTTCTGTCATTAGCGTTGTCCTGTCATTAGCGTTGTCAGCTGAAAAAAAACACATCATCACCATTATCATTGTCACTGTCGGTCATTGTTGTCATCATCAGTTCAATGCCACAGCAATGCCACCAGCCTCCATAACATGGAGGCCATTCATTTGAGGCCACCCCAACCAGGATTAAGGTAACCGGCTACAGATAAAATAATCTCTTCATAAAAAATCCCAATGAAATGATCTTACTACTCAGTAGCCATGAAAAAATATTTTTACTGAACCTATTACTGGCAATTTTGCTTGTTGTAGTAAATTATCAGAGCAAAGGTTTAATAAAACGTAATTCTAAACATCATGCATCTTGTGTTAATGGTAAAGCATGGTATTACTACACAAGTATATTGGTATAGTAAAGTACCTTACAAACACACATGAGATAGAAAACTGCTTGCAACTTACAGCCTGTGAGAAACAAATATCTCTTCTGTACTTGATGCTGTGTGCCTGTTGTGCAGCTTCTGGAGTTTGCTGTAGCCGAAACACACTGTGGACAAGGCGGGCTGTACGCATCAGTCCATCCATGGCTTGCTTCAGTTTCCTCATACTTGGGCGAACCTCTCCTACCCAATCCACTTCTTCAGATGCGCTCATATTCCCTGCATTCTCCTTTGTACATTCCTCGTTTGACTGCTCCACTTCCTTCTTACCACTAGGACTAAACACTTTATTTTCTACATTTTTTATATCACAGTCACTGCTTCTATTGCTTTGGTTTACTTTACTTCTTTGGCTTTCTCTTTCCTGCTGCCGTTGAGACTCAGTTTGTGCTTTATCACTAATGATATTATTTCCTGAGGAATTCACTGTCACTATCTTTACATTTGACTTGGAGTCATTCTCCTTACACATTGTATCATTTCTTCCACTGACTGTCAAATCTACATGAGTTTCTAATTTACTGTGGTTGTCTAACTTTGCATCTTCTAAACTACTACCCAAGTCTTCTATACTTTGCTCCATTATGCATTCTAATTTACTACTTTTCACTACAGTTATATCACAAATGTAACGAGACTCACTGCTTGATATAAGATCCTCCTTCTCACTACGCTTCAAATCAGATTTTTCTAAGGATGCTTCTTTTTCCCGTCTCACTTCAGTTCTGTCTAAAGGTAAAAGCTCCTCCCTTCTCTCATCATCTACTGAAAGCCCTCCCTCACTTATACAGTCAGTTCTCTCCACCTCACCAACAGCTCGCTCTAACCCAATCCCACTGTCCTCCTCACATGGTGACACATCGGGAGTAGCAGAACATGAGGATCGCTGACTCTCCCCAGCCCTAGCCACGCCAAGACTCGATGTTCCTGATCGTCCAGACACTTGGCTACAATCTGACCCAACAGAAGAGGATATACCAGATGGATTTTGAGTTGGAACAGAGTTGATTGTCTGTGCTTCACTGACACACACCTTGCCTCTGATGGGGCTTGATCTGTCACTGTAATTATTTATCACACTATTTTCCATTTGCCTAACTTCACTACTTTTATAGTTTTTCACTTCAGACTGTGATTCCTTTTCCTTACTATTATGCAAAAGCTCACCTCTGTTCCTCCTCTCATCTACTCTATTACAAAAAGTCTTTATTTTGCTAGTGAGGCACATCACACTAGCCTGGACATTGAGCTGAATCAGGTCCCAAGGTTCAGGCTCATCAGTTGGCCGATAAATACTATTCTCTTGTCCATCCATTATATCAACTTCTTTGGCACTTGACACTGTAACATTAATTCTATCTGCATCAGCATGTCTAACTTCTGGATGGCCACAGACAGGCATACTAGGGGCTTCAGGACTCATTAGCTCTAGATCTAAGGCTGCTTCAGGGCTGAGGTAGCCAGACATATTGTAGGAGGAGTATGTGCGAGTAGCCAGGGTCAAAATACGAGAAGGGTTCTGTGGCACCCTGATCTGGTCCAAGAACTCGTAAGCTTCTTCTACTAATGATGGTTCAATTACATTCAAGAGCGAGCGTGTCTGAAAAATCAACAACAAAGCTGTAGTAATGGAAACAATAAAACTAACACTGGTACATTCCTAATGCTATATGTTACAATGACTTTTCTTGAACTAAGATGAAAAATTTAAATGTTATACATCAAAGTTTCTAATATTACTATTATTTCAAAGCATGCAAAGGTTGTTGTTGTTTTGATCAGCTCCAAGCTGCAGGGCTGTTCCATGCAGAGAAGTGATGTTCCCTTGTGCTTGACAATGCTTCACCACAGCAAGGCATGGAGAAAAGCATGGAGGTTTGGGTCCTATATGGATGCCGCATTTGCATCTCTCCACCCAGTTAACAAAAGCACCATAGTAGGCTTCAATTTACCCCATGATCTGGTTATATGGTTATCATCCAGCATTGTAGATTCTGAGTAACAAGAAACCATTTGACTTGTCACTCAGTGCAGAGCCACATGAAGTGGAAAGAGGAGTAATTAAGTAACAGGATGGAAAGGGAGAAGTAGGGAGAGAGGAGGGCACACAGAGAAAGAGAATCATAATGGTGCAGGATGAAGTACACAGCAACTATATCAAGTGAGTTGATGGATGACAGTCACCACTTCCAACCACTGTATGTACAGGTAAAGTAGATAAATTGGTATATAAGCATTTTGTTGAGTAAGAGAAAATATGACAGCTACGAATGGACAGAGTTGGTGGATATAATGGTGTGGAGAGCTTTTAAAAAGACCTGGTCTGGGACTTGATCAAAGTAAAAGAGCTGTGTGTGTGGAGTAAAAATGAAGAGAAAAGGACCAAACGTACAGTAAGGTACAGTAATGAAAGACTAAAGGAATGAATGCTAATACAGGCAAATATAAAGGACTGATTAAGCAGCAGCAGTGTGCAGGTGTTAGAGAGACAGAGATGAAAAAAAAAGAAAAAAAAAGTACACTTCAACAGGAGATGCTATGTGTCCAATGAGAATGGGTAGGGTTAGAAGAGACAAAGAATTTGAAAGAAAGCAGTGTACAAAATAATGGAAAAAACAAGATACTCTAGAAAACAATGACGAGAGAGGGGATGAGAAAGAATGGATGTATACAAGCGTACACCAAGAAAAGAAATACCTGTGTGGTAATGGAAAGGTGGATGGCCTATTGTAAATATTTTAAGGAAATTAATGTTGACTGAATGATATGTATTTACCCTAATCTGAATTATTCCCATACATTAGTAAAAAAAATCTTATTCTAACACATTCACCCATCACTTTCCTCCTTTTCCATACTGACAATACATTCACTCAAGAAACATATAATTACAATAAAATTTATAAGAACACTGTATAAAGACACAAACTTTTTCCTGGAGCTTCAAGAGCAGTGTGGAAAGTAATTCTGTGTCATCCTGTCTGAGTGTAATCAGAATGGAGTGAAGAAGCGTGACCACTTCCTGCCGCAACCTTTTGACTCCCTCCACTGCTGCTTCACTTGCCCAAGCCTTGTCCCCACCACCAGGAGTTCGCCGTGAGCTCTTGGCTTTTTGAAGCATGCTGTAATACACATATTGAATCAGTTATAAAATATTCCCTCACTCCATTTCTGGGTGATAAAGGGATCAGGATGATAATAATGATGATAAAAATTACAGCCCATTATTTGTTGTACAGTATAAAAGATCTGTGGTAGTCATTATGTTGGCAATTTAGTAAAATGCTCTCACATCCAATCTGTTTGAAAAGTGAAGGAGCTGGACAATAGATATATCAAAGGCATTTACAGCTTTCCACAGTATTATTTATTTATGACATTACACAGGCATTAAACTTTCAAGTTAGAGGTCAAATTTACTGAACCTTATATTCAATATACTGTACTGTGAATTAAATGAACATATTATACTATATATATATATCTATATCTATATATATATATATATA
>JAGKTI010004688.1:0-26665 GCA_018397915.1 Birgus latro | reverse complement strand
TTCCTTCTTCCTTGCATTAAAAAAAAACAAAAAAAAAAATCAACAGCAAGAAAGGATCATGTAATTATTTTACAAGGTGAACAATGTTTATTATGCAAAAAAAAAAGAAAAAAAAAAAGAGTACGTGTTTATGAACTCTTATTTTGAAAGAAGAAAGAACAGCACAAGGACCAATGGCAAGCTTACATTTCACTGAAAATTTGGTGACTTTACATTTCACTGAAAATTTGGTGACTAGAAGTTCATAATTTCCATTTTCATCATGCAATACTTTTTTGCCCTATCAGAAGCATAGGGACCCATAGATAAGCTACTCAGTCTCAACATGTAAGGCATGGGTGATAAGCCTCACTAATGAGTGGCATTATGTAAGCAATGAACCTTAGCCATTCCTCAGGCAAGAACTCTTAAAGTTGGAGCATCTTAGCCTTATAAACAACCAAGTATCATTTCATTATACATTTACTGCCCAATGTAGTAAATGGTTTCATGGTTACCAGAAACCATTTGGTTTGTCACTTACTGTAGTCATCTGTAAGCAGCTCTATAACACATAAGTGGATGGAGGGCACCCTACCAACTGTAAGTTAATTATTAGAACAAAGAAGGACAAAACAACCACTTACTTTACTAATCCTCCATTCTTATAGCCTTGTGAATATGCACTAAAGACACCACTGGTAATTACGTCATAAAAACCAGAGCGACGCAATGACTCATTCTGGGCCCACAACCTTTGAAGATGAAGATTTGTTGGTGCCATTTCTAATGAACTTTCTCCTTTGTCCATACTTTTTTTGAAGCTTGAACCTGAAAATTTGATAATACATCAGGCTTGCATCAGCAGGAGTCAACTGTAGTCAAATGTTACTTGCACACAGGTGTGACTATACAATTTTTACTTTAATCTGGCCTAAGTTGACATCTCTCCTCCTTCAATGCTGAGTTGTAGCAATATTTTAAGACTGGAATATGATACTGGTCATGATTAATTGATACAGAAAGGATGAACAGCTGTAGTACTCTGGATGAGTTAAGAGGTAGGATGGGACAGGAGTATATTGGTGTTGTGATGAGGAGAGGTAGACTGAGATGGTTTGGGCATGTGAAGAGAATGGGGAATGACAATTGGGTGCAGAAAGTGAGAAGTGCTACCATTAGGGGTAGGACTGCGAGAGACACACTGAAAAAAACCTAGAACGAGGTCACTGAGTGTGACCTCAGGGTTGAGAGACCGAATAGGGAGGCCGTCAGAGATCGAGCAGCATGGAGAGCCGCCAGTAGGTAACTAAGGCTGACAAATACAAGCATGTTGGAGCCTGACAAAATGAAATGAACTGAGCTATGTGAAATACAGTAAAGTACATGAAGATGAAAATCTGGGCCAAGTTAAGGCAAAATTAACTATAGTCAAAGCCTTCCTAAAGCAATGACACTGCAGGGAGGAGATTGTAAATGGGACTTCAGTATTGGGAAATACAGTATGTTTCATTCTGGAGCTGGAGGGAGATGCTTTCGGGGCATTAATATAAATGACTGGCTATGCAGCCAAATTATACAAATGTCCTTTAACTCCTTCCCTATCCCTTGAAAGAAGGATGGTGAGCTGCAGAAGGAAAGCAACTTCAGCCTGTAGTCCAAAGGGTTCATGTTCAGATGAGACTGGGATTGTAATTTAATTCTACACCTACATTATGTTTTATGCTTACATTTAGGTTTCAGAAGACCTTGTACATGCTTGGACATATACCAGTAAGCCACTTTTTCCATTTGCTGATGGCAAGTTAGAAACAATAGGTAGAAATACGTAGCAATCTACTGTAATTGAAATTCTAAACTTTTTGTGAGGCAGACTTGCAGGCCCGGTGCTATTTTTGCATTTTTTGAATGAAGCCAGCAAATTCACATCTTAAATCAGCAAAATCTATCTATCTATCTATTGCCAGACGCCTCAATCCCAAACGGGGTGGCCACAAACAAATCGCCTCCATGTCATTCTGTCCCCTGCCATTCACTACCACTCTCCCAACTCACATCCCCCTCTCTCATATACCTCTCCACTCCATCCCTCCATCTCATCCTTGGCCTTCCCCTCCCTCTCGCCCCCTCCGCCTCACTCACATACACTCTCCTCGTCAATCTTTCACTCTCCATCCTCTCCACATGCCCAAACCACCTTAACGTGTTTCTCCTAACGCTTCCCATCAGCAAAAATGAAGGCCCTAATACTGACAAAATACAATAATTCCTCTTTACAAGTTATCTTTTTAACCCCCTCACCCTTTTCTTAATCCACTTATAGTACTGTTTACAGTACCACCTATAGTACTGTTTACAGTACCATTTGGATGGAGAAAGTTGTGATATTCTGGAACACATCCTTTACATAGAATGTGGACTGCCTGTGTATGGTTTACTACCTGAAGTTGCTGCAAGATGTAAGGAGTCCAGGGCCATGGTGTAGATGTTAATGAGAGTGACATGCTGGTTGAGAAGCGCCATCTGCCGGCTGTGCCACTGGTCACAGAGGTCACCCAGAGATGACAGTTCCTCCTGCCACCGACGCTCCTCAGAGATCCAAACTTGCCTGCAAATGAGGGAATTATAGAGATAACAGCCAATCTCACTTGTGATAATAATAAACAGTAGATAATTCAGTTTAGTGAAACTATGACTGGAATACTTTTGCCTTAGTACCAGAGAAGGTTAATCTTTTCAGTCTGATGAAGTATTCTTTAGTTCAGCCTTACTAATATGAGATGAATTCATTCAGTTTTTAAGGGAAACTTCTTGTAGTGAAGGGTTACTGAAGGCTGTCTCTAACCCCCTTTGTTAATTTTTTTTTTTCCTAAACTGAAAAAAATTTCCAAAGAGAGTATAAAATAATAGTAAATCTATCATTGGCCTGAAAGACATAAGAATACTGTGCACATTATACATACAGGAGCTGCTGTGGGAAGGTGAAGCAGTATCGGCTCTCTGCCATGACTTCCAGCACAGCGATATCCCCTGCCAAGCCCGAGTGGAAGCGGTAGGTGGCCATGGAAGGGTTGTCATAAAGGAGACTCAAGTGGCCTTGTGTGGGATGCCGACTTTTACTGCTCAGACGAGGTGGCAAAGACTGAGTGCGACGGTGGCAGGCTACAGGAGGAGGAGCCTGGAAAACAACAATCGTAACTGTACTTTTCAGGGTTGGCATTGATTGAATCAAATAGATTTAATCATGTGACTGAATAACTGATTTTTTTTTGCTAAAAAAATTATGATTTTTATTTGTTTATTTTTTGGATTTTTTTATCTAAAAGTTAACAAAAATAAAATCTGAAGGTATATAAAAGTTGTGTATAACTTTGTGCTGGCATTCATTTATTCAGATACTTAAGCATTAAGTTAGCAGATTTTGGAGAATGATGCCATTAGAATTTGCTACATTGTATGACAGCAAAAATATTTTTACATCTGTGTAACTAAGTACTGAAATTATTTGCACATCTGAAATAATGAGCCATAAATAAAAAAACAAAGCCATAAGACTAGGTAGGCTATGCTTGGTCACTTAAGGCCATGTTATAATAATATCAGCTTAAGATTTTTCTGTGTGGTAATACAATCAGCTTTGGAATATGCTCTCTTGATTACCACTGGCAATTGAGCCTTAACCAGTAGAGTACAGACAGGACTTGAACAGGTGTGTATCCGGATTCTGGGCAATGGCTTTCAGCCTGAACCAGCAGTGAATAGACAGGACATGAAGTTAACAGTATTCAGTATACTGCTTTTGAAATATTAGCTATATAACAAACAGAAAAATCAAATAAATCAAATAATCAAATAAATCAAATAAAAAAAATCACTGATATTACATAACAGATAAATAAATAAAATATTTCGTGACCTCCTTAACATTGGAAATTTAGCAACAGAGTGACAATTATTCTATGTGATTAACCCAACAGCTGCGACGTACACCATATGATGGAAAACTTGTAGCTGCGATGTACATCATATGAGCAAGTTTTTTTTTTTAAACAGGCACGCTACATATTTCTCTCTTACATCCCCATTACTTCACCACAGCTGAACTAAGCTAAGTAATAAACTCATATTTGTTTTTCCTATACACTTCCATGTACCCTTTCATTTCATATGAGCAAAAATTATTTTTGAGAATTTTTTTTTTTCCCGTCTTTTTGCATATGGGAGGTAGACCAGGAATGTCCTCATTACCTCACCATGGTTGAACTAAGGCAAATAATGAACTCATATCTGTTCTTCCTGTACTTTTCCATGCACTCTTTCATTTCGTAAGACCAAAAATTATTTTTGAGATTTTTTTTTTTTTTCATGTTTCTTTGCACATGGGGAGGTAGACCAGGAAACCTAAAGCCACAGTTGACAGGTTAAGAATAATTTTATTTCTCTAGTCTGTAGCTACTTGGGATATCTTAGGGAAAAACAAAGATGGTAAATGTATGCTAGCAATACAAGACAGTGAAGAGGCAAAACATGCTGGAAAAGTCTTCTTCACATCTCATTTGATACAAAAATATAAATTTGTTGTAATAACTCAGCAACAGCCCACACTGCAGTTATTAATCAAGTACCAGAGAAGATTTCAGAATATAGGCTCTTTAAGCTTGGCACTTCTTGACTATGAGAAGCATCTGATCACAACAGAGGGCAGCCAAAGAATACATTAGGCCCAAGGACAAACATTTTTATTTTATTCTTGCTGCTATCAGATAATTACCTTCATCTTCAACTCAGGAAAGATGTTTAGCACAGAGAGGGTTATTGAAGCATATATCTAACTCCTCCAATTTAAAAAGTCTCTCCTGAGCTGGTAAATTCATCTGGTATGCTCAAGTTAAAAGTATGACATCATTCTGACAAGGAATACAAAAAAAATGTCTATGCATATCTGAAACTGCAACACACAGGCTGGTGGTGTGGCGTTGCATTGCTGGGTGTGTGTGTGGTGGCATCAACAGCCTCTGCCTCCAGAGCCCATGCCAGCACCGTAATGAAGCCAACATTGCGACCACCTGGCGACAGTAGACTTAAGCGGGAGCGGCCAGTCTCCAGCAATGATCCAAGACTAACCTGCAGGAAAAGTAGAGACAATAAGTAAGTAGAGTCAATAATCCCATCTCCCAACAGTCAAGTACTACAGCTATATGAGAGTAAAGTTAGAGTATTTGTGGTCTTTGTAAAGCACCCTACATTTCTCAGTATGTGTGGAACATACTTTATTAAATGTCTTGCCGTCTCCAGACAATTTTATTCAGCTTGCGATGAAAATGTAAATGAAGATGATATCTATTCTCGTCAGTATATTAAAAAAAAAGAAAAAAAGAAAAAAAAATCTGCAGTTAGCAGGCAAACTAAGAAAAATACATCACTGAACTGAAATGATTAAAAATAAGGAGAGCAGCAGACTTACTGTGGCCTGACCAAGTTGTGTGGTGGTATTGGTAACTCTTTCCCTCACATCATACACTGCTAACCGGACCTGTGTGCTGGAGTCTAGCCCATCACTCTTGCGGAAGCTTACAGTTGACAAGAAGTTGGGATTGCTTGTTCTCTGCAAAATAAAATATGCATTATGTAAAAGTATGCATGACATTCTTGACAACATGAAAAGTGCCCCACTACAAATTCCCAGTGACAATCAGCTAACATCTCATGTCTTATAGGGATGGCCAAACCAGGTGACCAAGTTTTTGACTGCTGCTCCTTTCTCCACTTACTCCCCAGTTACTACCACCTTCAACTTTCATCAACATCATCTTATCCAATGCTGTCCCATGAGGAGCAGAGGAACCTGGGGCTGGGTAAGTTGGTCCTGACATTTAAGATTAGAGTGACCAACCTCATTCATTCCTGAGAGGCATTACATGAGCAATAAACCCCAACTGCCCCTTGGATATAAACCTGCATTGGCTCAGTCCGACTAGAGCACCTTTATTGCCCACTAAACCACCAGGTGCCATACTTTGGTTATATGGTTACCATGCATCATAGTAAATGGTTTCCTGGTGTACAGGAAACCATTGAGATTGTCACTCAGTGAAGAGTTACCAGTAAACAGAAGGAAGTGGAAAGAATGAAGGAAAGAAAGACAGAAGAGGAAGGATAGAAAAAGGGAAGAGAGGAAAGGGCAGGCACACGAGAGCAGCACTACACTGAGTGAGTGGATGGTGAGTGCCCCCACCAATCACTCAACTTCAGTAAATTTTCTGTCTGACTGCAGAATTAATGAAATAGCTAGCTCATCTCACCTCCTGGTTAAGTTGTTCCTGCGGCACACATTAATGAAAACCAGTGATGTAAAACTTGTAATAGACTGTGGTAGAGCTTTAAAAAGATGAAACTATGGTAAATACAGTAAGTCCTCATTTTATGCTGCCTTCTTAAAATCCTCTTCTGACATAAAATCCACAGTGAATTACAAAAACACTGCTTATTTAAGTTCCACTGTTACCAAAAAAGCTGAATTGCCAGTTCCTCCAATGTACATCACTAACTGTATGAAAAGAATTCTGGTATTTTCAAACAGATCACCAACATATGATGAAGATTTACAATAATTTTTTCGTTTATGCATTATAATCTTTATTTTCAACTGATGGAACTGGGACACACTTTCAACTTGAATACTAAGTTGTGGTAGCATGAAATATGATGATCTTTAGTTGTAGCTGAAATAAGCCTCCCTGCTTACTTGACAAATTATCCATCGAACCTGAAAAAGGGTTAAGGATATTTGCCAGGCTAGAACAATCACCCATCCATCCATCCATCATCCTACATTGCCCCATGAGGAGCGTAGGAGCCCAGGGCTAGGCAAGTTGGTACTGATGTTTAAGATGAGAGTGACCAGCCTCACTCATCCCTGAGTGGCATTATGTAAGCAATAAACCCCAATTACACTACAGTAAAACCATCTAAGGTGCAGCTACTGACCTCAATGACCTCAGTGTGAGCATAAATGAGCCAGGTGGTGAGTGGGGGGGTGAGGACAAGGACAGTTACTCGAGGGGAGGGAGGGCGTCCATCACCATCACATCGAAGGTTGTCACACGACACACACATCTCAAGGAAGGGCGGCTCGTTCACGTCTGGAGGAACCAAAGTGGTGGATGGTGAAAAAGTAGGTGTTAAAAATCGATGGTGGCATGCTCACTGACACAGGCTTCATGCACCTGCTAAACTTAACCAAAAATTCATAGCATTGCACTTTAGAGCAAGAACAATGATTAAGCATATTTGTTATACTATATTTTCAAAAATCAGCTGTGCAGCAACATAACAGAAAATGCTCTGACCAAGAATGAAAATAGCCATTTCTATCAGCTATGAATAATATTTTAAAAACTCCATCTAACGCATGCCTCTACATAATAAAAATAGTGCCCTACAAAAGTATGTGACTGTTTTGAAAACTTTATTTAAAACAAAGCATAGTTATACAGTACAGAAACTTTCAATTTGTATTCACTATTATGACTTGAGAAACTGGGGTGAAAACTGATGATTATAAAAATTCCACTAATTCTGACCTCTGCTCCATAAAGATACTTTATACATTAAATGCCATCACTGGGATATGCAGTATCTATATTATTACTGGAGATGAAGCAAGCAGGTTCATTGTATAATGGAAAATTGGATAATCACAAAAAGGATGAAAAAAAAATTAAATCAGGCTGTATATCTATTAGGACCGGATTACAACTACTGTACTAGCAATGTTGTGAGTTATTAAGCTGGGTTAGTTGCAGCTACTGAAGTTAAAGTAAGGTAGAATTTAGTGGCTGAAGTACATGTTTGGTTGGGAGATGCTACACCAATGCTGAAGCAAGTACTGTAAATGAGAAAACAATATTTTTCTACAGTGTAATGAGCTACAGTGTTATAACCATAACCTCAAGTTCATTAACAGCAACCGAACACTGCTAATCCATTAGAGTAAAAATTATTTCACTGGTGTAAAAAATGAATAAGTTATTCTGAAACTGAGATACATCTAAGTAGAGAATTTATCTTTCTAACATTCTGATATGTATATGAAATTCAGTATACTGCTCTAAAAATTAGACTCAACCCTTTCCCACTTACAGGTGAAAGGGGTTGTATGATTAAGTACAGTTTACGCACCATTACATCAAACTACAGTATACTGATACCAAAATTACAGGAAAACAACACTAAATTGTTTTTTGTCATAACTTATTTATTTATAGGCTATATGCTCCTTTAATTTAGTGTTGAAAGGACAAGTAATAGGTACTGTCTTGCCAATTTTTTGGGGTGAAAATTCGGTAAGACGGAAAATTCGGTAATTTGAACCAGGTAGAGCCCCATATAATTCGACATGTGAAGGGTTTACTGTACTTGTTTATGTATAGTATTGTAGTAATAAAAACTTAAACATTAACTTGCAAGTGCAATGGTTCTTAAAGAGAGCCATTCTGCTTGGTTTTGACTCAATATCAACCAATCGAAGCAGAATATACAAGCTGAAAATTGGAACTGCATTTAAATTCTTCACATACCAAAGCCAATACATTTTTTTCTGATACAAGGAACACACTTTTGTAAATATTTTAACCAAAGATTTCCAAGAAAAACAGTGCCAGCACAGAATGTTTATATCAGCAACAGATGAAGGTATTTTTAGTGATAAATGGCAGGGTTTATATACAAATACAGTAGATCAGCTTAAACATTTCAAAATAACTCTGTTGGAAAAAATGCTCTTTTCATTCTTCTAGGTCTAGCATATCAAGTGAATACCATAATTGATCAAGGTATAATAATTTTCATATCAAGTCTGAATTTAATAATTTAAGCACTGAATACAATTTTCAAAACAAGAAACTCAATACTGTACAGAGGTTACTCATGCTTGTATGACAATGAAGTCTGTGAGAACTGTAGTGCAGTGGGGGTGAACTGGGCAACTAACCTACATCGCCCACGGGTGTACTGTGACCACCTGTCAAGGAGCAGGCAACCCAACACTTAAGTCATCTCACACAGCACAAACATTTTGCACAGTTTATTTGGCATTCTCAAAGTTTTAACTTTTTAAGTTAAAAAAAACTAATCTTAGATTTCACAAACATCTAGCAAAGTTTATTTGGCATTCTAAAGTTTTCATTCTGTAAGTTCATAAGATACAAACTAAATCTTAATCATCAGAAACATCTAACATAGTTTGGCATCCTAAAGGTTTTTACTTGTAAGTTAAAATGTTGCAAACTAAATCTCACTCACACAAAACATCTAGCACAGTATCTCTGGCATTCAAAGGGTTTTCAATCTGTGATGTTCAAATAAAGCAAATGATGTAGGTGTACATTATTCAAGATGCCAATATATTACACAAGAAGAAGGACATATTCTTATATTAGTGCAAGCAACAGGATTAAGAGCTGGTTCTTACTACTATGATGGCTTATCATGCACTTAACTGTTTACTCTTACTCTAACAAGGCTTACAATTCAAAAACATTAAAAATAAACCTATGATGGCAATACAGCCAGGGCACTAATGGATAAAATACCAATAGGGAAGGCAGTGCAGCAAGGCAGATACTGATAATGTGCACATAATTATATACAGTACAGCACTATACTGTATTACTACTGATCCTGTTATACTGGTGTATTTTCACAGTTACACTGCTCAGCATGATCTAAGCTGTGACCATACAAAGTGAGCCAGTTCAAGAGATTAAGCAAAGAATAGCTTTAACAAGTGCCAAAACTTCTTTTCAAACTGCAGTTCTCAAATTCAAATAGCTCTTCCACACACAATACTTAAATACTATGCAATATTGTATTAAATTACATAATAAGCTACTTTTGGAGGGAAGAGGTTGAGATACAGATTGGTATAGTACTGTATATCACAGCCTTGCACCAACAACTTCCCGCATCTACCATATCATCATCATCAGTGTAATATCAATTAACCCATTCCATCAGTTGATAGCTTTCTCCATTTTATTCCAGTTACCATCAGACAATATATCAACAGCATAGGAGACCCACTCATGGTAATGGAGTTCATGAATGGTACCATATGTCAATCTTCACCAGCTGGAATGGCCTGTTTTAAATAATACTGCATGGTGGTACCACGAATAAAACAAATATGTCATCTGACAGATGAGGTAAAACAATACATCAAATGACAAAAAATTATTTTCTTCTCTGGATACACTGTGAAGTATTCATCCATCCATCATCCAATCTTACGTTGCCCTATGAGAAGCATAAGAGCCCAGGGCTAGGCAAGTTGGTCCTGACATTTAAGATAATGACCAGCTTCACTCATCCCTGAGTGGCATTACGTAAGCAATAAACCCCAACCATCCCTTGGATATAAACCTTCACCAGCTCAATCCAATTGGAGTGCTGTAATTACCCACTAAACCACCAGGTGCCAAAATTTGATTATATGGTTACCACCCAGCATAGTAAATGGTTTCCTGGTGTACAAGAAACCATCTGGCTAGTCACTCAGTGTAGAGTCCCCCACAGGCAGCAGGAAGAGGAAAGAACGAAAGAAATAAAGACAGAAGAGGGAGTGTAAAGTCCGTAGGCAGAAGGACAAGGAAAGAATGAAAGACAAAAGAGGATGGAAAGAAAGAGGGATGGAGGCCCGAGAGCAGCACTACATTGAGTGAGTGGATGGCGAATGCCCCCACCTACCACATTAATTACCGAAAATTACTGGTATTACCTGCAATCAATGTGATGACCAATGTAGTAAATGGCAAAACTGAGCAACAGTGCAATTCAAAGTGCATATACAGTATTTAATAAACTTCAAGCTTATTTATATTGGATGTCTCCTCAAAAAGGCATGCAAAAACACAAACATGATCTTTGTTAGTTCTGACAGTTTGAATTAAAGTTAAATTTAGATATACAGAAATGACTGGCAACAACAGAGGCATTTTCACAGATGCTGTAGAGAAAAATCTATAAAATTTAATATATTATGAGAATTCTATGGAATCTACAATATTCGGGCTACCAGACACAAGAGTCATTCAACAAAACACCTATTCTGCCAAGAATGCACCATAAACTGAAGAAAGATTACAACAAGAAAATAAAACATCATCTATATAAGTTATGGTATGATATAAACGTTTATCTGCAACACTATCTGTATCAGCACCTTACATAACACAATATTTAAAAAAACCGTGAGCTCCAAACTAACCCAGGGTGAGACCAGTGCTCATACGGTGATGGTGGATGTCAACGGGCTGAGAGGATTGTCGAAAGGCCACTTGCTGCTGCAATGTTTCTACCTGAAATAAATCCTTCTTCAATACTTAACTCTATATCTACACTTTTCTAACCAGAATTAACCCCTTCATGTCCAGGACGTATGTATTTACATCCATGCTGTGCCCAGTAAGTGTGCCCGCGATGTACACTCTGACGTCCTATTACTACGTATCAGTGTTTTCTCATTGGTTTTCACTTAGTGGTACAGAGGTGTGGGTATGTTTTCTGAGTCTGGTATAGGCCACTGAAGCTCTCAGAAGTTCCCCCCACTAACCAATCATGCGTGTCTGGGCGCAAAGGGGTTAACTATGTTGTGGAAATTTTGGCACTTAAACAAATACATCATCATCATTATCATCATCATGATCATGACCCTTTTCTTCTCACCTACAGATAGGGTAAGGTAGGTAGGTTCCTGAAATTGGGAAAGAGAAAGTACAAAAGTGGGAGAATTATCAGCAGCATGCCCAGTGAACTGAACTAAACAGTGGCATAGCTTGGATTTTTTATGGGGTGGTTAAGAAGTGGCCAAACTCACAGTGGCATAGCTAGGATATTTTATGGGGTGGTTAAGAAGTGGCCAAACTCACTTGTGGGGTGACCCAAGGAGAACTCTTCATGGAGGTCAGGAGAATCTGGGATGGCCACTGGGGTGACCAAGCATATTTCAGGGGTGGCCATGGCCACTTCAGCCATCCCTCTGGCTACACCACTGCTCTCCATCCCTCCATCTCATCCTTGATCTCCCCTACCCCCTTCCCCCTTCCCTCATCCATTTCATTCACACTCTCCTAGTCAATCCCTCATTTTCCACATGGTGACACCACCTCAAAGAAAAGTGGTTCAGGTCAGCTTGATAAAGGTACAGAAAAGCAGCTTAGGCCAATTATCTGTATGCATGGAAAAGTGAACCAGTGTCTGTCTATCTACCTTTCTACCTCCTGGCATCATAATATTGTATAAAGGGACCATAATGAACTGTGTATGGTATGTCAACATGTCTTCCAACATCAAGCTGACCTCTCTTTAAGTCACTCCTTCCATTCTCATATATCTCTTCTCTCCATCAATGGCATAGCTAAGATTTTTCAAATTGGGTCACTGAGGGGTGGCCAAGTAAACTACAGTACAGTAATGGGATGGTTGAGGAAGAACTCTTCAGGGGAATCTGGAGGTGCTCCTCTGGAAATCTGGAGTGGCCAGGAATATTTCAGGGGTGGCCAGGGTGGCCCTGGCCATCCCTCTGGCTATGCTACTGAAGCCACACAATCATATATACATCATTCAAATCCCTTGAATCTTGGTTTCACAATTTACTGTCCTAGCAAGTAAACATGCAAAAAACACTAGCTTGTAAAAGATGACCTCATAATCTACCCACCTGCTGCCTCATGAAAGCGAATGATGCTTGGTGTATTGCTGTTATCCATGCATCCCGCTCACTCTGGCACAGCGCTGCACAGTGCTGCGTACCCCCCTCAAACACTGCAACAGATTACATACTGTAAATAGTAAATATGTACTGTCAGGAACCAAAGTTTGGCTATAATTATTTCACTTAGTTTACACTTTGGAGTTCCTGAAACTTTCCTCATGCCCGATCATATCAAAGTGAACCATCAATGGGCAGAGATATATACCAAGATTAGGTATATTAGCCAGCAGCTGGAAGTTAAATTCTGTAATCATTAGTGAAATATTTGGTGAACACTGGTCTTTCAGAGTACTTCTATGTTATAAGTACTTCTATATTGTTATGTAATAACTCCTACAAATTATACAAGTATTCTGCAGTACTGGACTTGTAAAAAAAAAAAAAAAAAAAATGTATGCAGTGACAAGGAATGAAGGCTTCACTTAACACCAAAATGATGATGATGATGTCACTGTAGCCCAGACTCATCTGAAATACAAACCTGATGGACTGAAGGGTAACACTGCCCTCCTTCTGCGGTCAACTCTCTTCCTTCCTTTCGGGGGAAGGAGGTGATTGAAGAGATGTTTATACAATTGCATAATTGGACTGCTGGGTTATATCAATGTTACCACATGAGGGCATCCTTCCCCATCACCTAACACCACATACTGTAATTGTAAATGTACTGAGGAACCTCCTTGCATTCTATGATGAATACACTTTCATACAGGATAATAATCAGAGTAATATAAATAAATCAATAAATAAACAACATCAGACAGCAGAATACCAGCATAAGAATTTCAGTTCCAGATATCCGTTGTCATGGAGAAATATGGTCTTTTATATTAACACTTAATGCA
The DNA here is from genome assembly GCA_018397915.1 of Birgus latro. Classification (NCBI taxonomy): domain Eukaryota; kingdom Metazoa; phylum Arthropoda; class Malacostraca; order Decapoda; family Coenobitidae; genus Birgus; species Birgus latro. Next base: position 13,069 of record JAGKTI010004688.1, on the reverse strand, counting down.
TTTGGACAGGATGTGAGATATATTTTTCCTACTACAATATCAGGTGACTTTTACTAAGCTTTACATTGAATTTTCATAATGATGTTAGTGAAGGCTGTAGCTAACCCAATCAGTTGGAATATTCTCTCTGAGTCGAATATAATTTTCTGAAAGTAGCAAAAACTAAATGAAAAATACATTATCAGAGGAAATTGGTAACAGACACAATTTTACCCATCTACCCATTACAAGGTCCTTTATCCAAAAACATATTCACAACATTTTAGACAAAAATATATCACACCCTCCCCATCAGAAGCAACTACCTCCACTACACTTTAACAAAAACTTTCAAAGGTATTCTTCCAGCCTGATCCTTTCATCTTCCTCTTGGAAGTGGTGGCTTTAGGGATGGACAAACTGGCCCCCTCACAAAGAGGTCCCCCAGATTTGGCTAATATTATAATATGGTATTAATGAGATATTTTAATATAATTTTAGCTTTTACCCCTTCACTAAACATCACAGTTAAGTTAAAATATTTTAGAACCTGGACTGTACTGTACAAAGCTACTATTTTTTAATGTTGGGATATGAAAATCACAAGTTATACTGGAAGGCCTTGTGTGACTCTCCTGCCCAGAGACACTCAATATGCAAGACCATCACTGCTCTGGGTACATTGGCTTTCCATTCTCCATTCCCTTTTGAACAAGACTTCCAAAAAGCTCACATTCTGTAACAGTACCTGTAACTGTTTTGTGTTCAACAATAAATATGATTAAAACTGCTAAGACCTTTTACATGCACTCTGAAAAGTACTGCACTACTTTCATAATCTAAGAAGAACTGGCCCTACTTTACATTAGTGAGAAAATTGTGATGACATAAGGATTAGACATTACTGTGGCACAGCAACATGGATCACAGTGACACAGCAAAAAATAATTACAGTTTAAACTTTTTAACTTATTAAGCCCAGGGATGTCTTCTTCACTATATTCTTGATCATCTCTTGACAATTTTATTCTGATTAGGAAAAAACTTGGAACTTGAGAGGTAAGATATAACCTTAATAAACCCCTTCATTATGTGGGGTGTTTACTGAGTTACAGTAGATGAAACTGCCTGGTAGCAGCAACATGAAGCCAAAAAGGACGCCACTCAGATTGCAAGGGTTAAACATAAATGCCTTTACATATTCATACTATACTCACACCTATCCATCCATCACCATATCATAAATACTAAAAAAAAATACATGCCAGTGTGCAGTACTTACCAAGTGTAAAGGCGAAAGATGCTTCTGATGACTGGTCAAGTGTAACCTGACAGTTTTCTAACACTATGACCCCAGCAGGCTCTGACCAATGATCTCTTGACTTGAAATAAAACAGGAGATTGCCACGTAAGCGACACCATCGCTCTGTGCTCACTGTAAGAGAACAGTTGCATATTAAAACAAAGTTACACAGTAGTTTTTCTGTCAGTACTGTTTTCAATACTGTAAGTTAAAAGGCTTCCTCAACAACAATGACTTCACATGATGTAAAAAGATTGTTCACTCAGTTGTAGTTGTTGCTGTGGCCCCAGGCTCATCTGGATGTCAATCTGGTGGATTGCAGGTTGAAGTTACCTTTCTCCTGCAGTCTACCATTCTCCTTTCAAAGGATAGGAAAGGAGCTGAGGGATGTCTGTATAATCAGGAAGCAGAGCTGCCTGGCTATACCCATGCCACAGTGTGAAGGTCTCTCTCTCTCCAGCACTTTCAGTTAGGAAAATTTAGGCCTATGCTGTATATAAATATGATTACATACAACCAGTTGCTCACACATCCATGACACCACCACTAAATACTGTAGTATCAAATTTATAATACTTCCAAGGAACACTACACACTGTATTTTCATTAACTTACAACCAAGATGTAAATATCATTACAAGTACAGGTATGTACAAAAGAGCCCAGAATGCTGTTGATGATCCATCTCACTAAGTTGTCAACACACTGGGTACCTGGACAGCCCTATATCAGAACAGTTAGCTGAGATGAAAATATATGTCAGTAAAGGACTCTTGTATCCACATATTCATGTATGCACAAAAACATACATGCCCCCCCCCCCAAAAAAAAAAAAAAATCCCATATACACTTCATAATTCAGAACAATGAGTCAAATAATGAGAAAAAAGAGCACAAGGCCAAAAATATAATGCTGTTATTACTTTAACCTTTAATATGAAAATGTTGCAGTATTCAGACATGTTTTGCTCTTCTGCCCTGTGTCTTAGCTACCTGGTTCATACTTGAACAGCAAAATGATATTGTTATTACATTTTCCCAATGCCTGCCAAGGCTTCTGCATTCTCATAACTGTTGTGCTACTTTTAAAAGGAAAAAAAAAGTACTCAAGGCAATTAAAAAAAAAAAAAGCATCCCCACTGAATATTATCTAACTTCTTTTTCTGTAATACAGTAATACCAAACTGTACAGAAAGAATATACAATACTTATCAATTACCCAGTGCTTCCCCAACAAAGCATTAAATTAGAAAGAGAATTAATGCATTAAGGTGTTCAGCATCCATGCAGTAATTTAAAAAAAAAAAGTTGTAAGATACCAAAAGGCTATCCCAATTTAAGACATGCCTTATAATAACCCAACACCAAAGGAATGTTAGAATGAAAAACTACTAGCTGCATATTTCCTGTAATATTAAGAAATCCCAACTTTTAAATCCCGTTCTTTGGGGTGGGTGAACGAAATACAAAAACGTTTGACAAGGATAATGAAACTGTTCATATGTGCACAGTATAGTTTGCGGGTAACAGAATCTATAATTAAATGTCATTCTGTCATAGTCTTCAAAATCTTCAAAAAAATGATATATTTATTTTTACATAATTTTACAAAAATATACAAAGCCTTGACAATAAAAAAGTATGAGATGAAAAGGACAAAGGAAGCTGCATGAACTCCTCTGACTTGTGGTGGCACCAGGCAAGTATGATGTGCATTATGTTAACCTTTTCAATTTGATGAGGTGTCTTTATATATATATATACAGTATATATACAGTATATCAGTCTTGCCAACTGATTATTTTAAGAAGTTTGGAAGAGATTTTTTTTTGAGGGGTTAGAGTACATCTTTCATTAACTCCTTCCACACATGAATTCTCCCCTAAACTAAATAAAATGATCTGGCAGCAGCAATGAATAAATAAACAAAACAAAAAAATAAAAAAGGCATCATCGGATTAAAGAGGTTAACAGAAAGCAACAAAGATGTGTGATTCCTACAGCACTACAGTAATGTATTTTTTTTTTCCGCTTAATGAGTATGTATAATTGAGAAAATTTCTGTAAAGGTTGAAAATGTGATTGAAGTAATTTATGACAAGGCCAAGAAATGCTGAATGCTTATGTTCTACACTGAAAACAATGATAAAATAAGAAAGGAGGATATTAATATGTGGTCACCTAACTTGAGCAGTCATTACTTGATTCTGGTGACAGTGCAAGATGAGACAAGGATGGGTGGGAAGAGGACAAGGGAATGAGAAGAAAGAGGAAGAAACAGAGGAATGAAAGAGGGAAAGGGTAATAAGTGATTGTGAGAGAGAGAAACAGAGGAATGAAAGAGGGAAAGGGTAATAAGTGATTGTGAGAGAGGGAGAAAAAAAAAAAAGGATGGAAAGAAGAAAAGGGAAGGGTGAAAGAAATGACAGCGAGAAATGGGGAAAGAGCAAGAGAGAGGGAGCAATGAGAATGATCAATTGGGAATGAGGGAGGGAGAGAGGAATGATGATGGAAAAACTGAATGAGAATGGAGAAAGGAGAGAAGAAAGAGGGAGAGAGAAATAAATAAGGAAGGGTGCAACGGGGAATACAGTATAAACATAATTATGAGACATGCAGGCAAATTGTATGGAACAATATGGATGTGATTTGGAGGAGGTAAGAAATGACGAAGACAGTTAGTGTGAGTGCCGGGGGGGGGGGGAGGAATAAAAGCCTCTGCTCACTGAAGGTAAGATTTGACAGGAACCACATCCTGCTGCATATGGCATACAGTACTATGCATGTAAACCTGTACATTAGTACAAAAAACAAGTCTTAAAACATCTTAATGTGTATACAATATCAACTGCTTCTGTAAAAATGCAATGACCAAAACAGTGTAAATACTGTAAAAAAGTGGGCATTCTAATTTCTTACACATCATACCTATGAAATTCACTTAGCTTGATTTGTATAACATTACTTACCTTCTATTTAACAGAGTTTTACTTTCACCAAGAGAAAGGAGGGACAGGACAGTGTACTGAACTGCAGTTGTCTTTCTGCATTTCTGTACTAATTTTCAAAAAATCCATTGATCACAAAAAGGGTTAAGTACTGCATAAAAATTAATAATGTTCCGATACATGTTGCTTTTCATGAAATGTTTAGTTTGGTAAACATGAAGGATGTTTGGGGACACAAGGAGATATAAGATGGGCTATCACTGGTACCAGTAGTGTGAAGCTATCACAAAGGCACTTCAACTATACTGACAATATCTTGCATACCAATAACAAAATGGTATAGTTAATCTGAATATCACATATTCACCAGTATCTTAATCTGGAGACATTCGTTCCTCTCAGTAAAGATCATCAGTTTCATGTCAACAACACAGTGGTCATATCTGCTTGATTTCCTAGCCGTACTACAGTTTGAAAGGTGAGGAGTTGGGATATGGAGGGCATGTAACTTGAGGCACGAGTCACATATCTTGTTTAAAAAAGAAATGGTAATAACAATACGACCAATAGGAACCCAGCTACTCTTAACTGAAACTGCCTGATAACTGTTCATGCAGACCTGTGTAGCACCTGCTGGCAGCTTCCAAAGTTTAAATCTACCTGGTTACAAGGAGTTATGCAAAATGTCTCGAAATACAAAAGAATATGATACTTTTATAAAATATAAAACCCTCAACATTTTTGCACACACCATCCAAGGGAGAGTCCATAACTAAGCCAAGAGAAGCCTCTACTCAAAGGAAAGAAAGAAAAAAGGAAGCAACAAGTTAGTATGGCAGAAACACAACTACATGTACAAGTGCAAGCATGGAAGGGAAGAGAGGCAGCACCTTTACCACCACAACCACCAAAACCAACAACAATACCAGGTAATTTCAACAGTACCCTTACCAAGTGCATCACAGTCACAGCAATTGCTCCTGCTGTGTTAATAAGCTTCAAATATGCATGTGTGTGTGTGTGTGTGTGTGTGTGTGTGTGTGTGTGTGTGTGTGTGTGTGTGTGTGTGTGTGTGTGTGTGTGTGTGATGAGCATGTAGTGGGAAGCAGGTGTACTGTCCATGTTTGTGTATGTGTATGAGGCAGGTAGGGTGTAGAGGTGTGAGGCAGGATGTGAGAGAGAAAGGTCAACTTGGTGTGGGATTTACGAGGTAAGATGAATGGTGAAGGATACTTTAAGTAGTCTTGTGAGGTGGCTAAGGTATATTGGTGTACAGAGGAGCATCTACATGGGCTGGGGGAGTATGCAAGAGGAAAATAGCAGGGAAACGGGAACAGTGGAAGACCAGATACAGTATGTCCTTCTACAGGGAGGGGTGGTAGTTATGAAAGGATGGGACTGCAAACTTACTTAGGGAGAAGTGAATCTACTAGAAGGTGTGGCACAGAGGAAAAGCATGAACTGAAAGCGAAGGCAACAAGGAGTGAGAGAGTGTATATGTGGCACTATGCCAAGGGTGAAGGTTGTGACTGAAGCGACACCATAACCAGGGTGAGGGTGATACTTGTTCTGATGAGGGTGACACAATACCTGACTTTTGCGGTGCCACACAGCTCAGTTCCCTCAGTGGGGTCTTCTTCCTCCTCGCCAGGATTCCGTCACCGCCTGTAAAAACCCATGACACTCGGGGTGACTGCGTGTGAACCCAACCCACTACCAGAGGGAGATGCCCCACGGTGCTGTGTTCCTGCCTCACATTCCTGGACCCTCACCACTGCCACATGCACAGTACGTACACCAGCCCCATCCAACACCAAAGCCTCAGAGACTTTATACTGTACAATAGGTTCACTTTACAGATTTTATACTGTACAATTATTCAATTTACACAAGAGTTATACATACTATGAGAAAGTTAAGAACAATGCTTCATAAACCCATAAAAACCCACACCTCTATGTTCACCTCTGCTAATGGCTCTAGCCAAAAATGACCACTAACAATGTCAAGCCCTGCCTGTAAACTTAAATGAGAAGAGAAATTTTCAATTCTTGCTTCACCAACATTTCAATGAGGAAAAATGCTTGAACACACAAAGCTACAAAAACTTACTTATTATGTCCATAAGTATCAACTCCTTATTATGTACTCCTGCCAGATACATAATACAAAATAAAAAAAAGGCAAACAAGCTTATTACTTCATCAAAAAAAAAAAAAAAAAGCAATCGATGGATGCTACGGATCAGATTTTTTATACAATGACTGGAGTTACCTCATTCCCAGCCTCATGAACCTTTTCTCACTCCTCAATGATGACACAAACACAGACTTCAATAATTAGGCTCTAATAAATTACAGTCTAATTTGTTCCAAGCCACCTCATTATCTGGATGGGTGAGTTCATTCTGCTACCACCTGTCAGCATCCTCATACCATACCTGACAGTTTTTGACATCATGGAAGCTCACACACTGTAATAATTTCCCAGTATCCAAGTCAATGTTTTCATATATTCCTTTCCGATCATCAAGTGCCTTACTCTTTTCTTGTTTCTCTAGCCATATCTTTTATTTAAAAATAAAATAAAATCACAAGTATTGCATAAATTTCTCCAGCTATGTAGTGCCACATTCACTCATTCATTTCTGATCATCTAGCAGCTTACTCCACTCTTTCCTCTCTAGCTACATCTTCCACTATAAAACATAATTGATATTGCATTAATTTTCTCTATTCTGTGTCACTGTTGTATTTTACATCCAAATGGGCCACATTTTTGCAAGCTTAGAAGGCTTCCAGCACCTTGTTCTTCCACCTATCTATAGCCAGAAGCTTTAAGGAAAGAATGCCACAGACAAATCACCTCAATGTCCCTCTGTCCGTTGCCATCAGAGTGCCCTCTCTCCAACACACACCTCTTAACACCACCACTTTCTTACAGCATACTCTTATTAATTTATTTTTTAGAGTATTAAAGGCACTTTAAGATAATTTTATTCAATTTAAGTGTGAATTTCAAACTGAAGATATTAGATACAACTGCCACTCATCTCTTCACTACAGTACTAGGGTAATGTAATTTCATCAACTATGTAAAATGATCCAAAAAATGCATGAATAACTCAAAATCATGCATTCAAATTGGATGGGTTAACAGGCATTATTTTATTCTTTACTATACTGTAGACTTATGGTTAATTTAGCTGGGTTCAACTAGGCTTTTCTTATTCAATGTGGCCCAGTCAGACCAACTCATAGACATGTAAATTAGCAGAGGGTGATTTAGTGCCATTCAAGGCCAGTTATGTTTATTCATGCCCACTTAGATGTACTGGTAATTGCTCATAAATGGCTTTTCTGATCCATTCAAGCCATGCACTGCCATTTTGAACCAGCCAGGCCAATTCAAATCAGTTAACGGTCTTTCATGTCCAATTAGGCTCTTCCAAGCAACTTAGGTTCATTCATGTCTTTTATATCCATCCAGGCAAACTCAGGTCACTTCAGAATCAGAGCTTTCTCCAAGCAGATCAATAAAGAAAAAATGAAATACAAAGAAGAGGGTAAGCACGCATCACTCTCATATACCTGATGCTCCTCGAGGCAGAGTAAAAACTGGTCCAAAAAAAGAGGCATGAGCATGATGTATCAGATATCTAACCTCGACACTGATTGCTGGGGTGTAAACAAATACCAATTTCCTTGAGATGTACCCTATTTTTTAGAGTGGCCAAGTTTTTCCACTTGCTGCTGTTCCACTCCTACCACTGCCCCTATAATTCTTCTGTTGCCCTTCCAATCCTCCTGTTCCTCTTCCAATCCTTCCACTCCCCTTCTGTTGCCCTTCCAATCTTCTCACTTCCTTTCTGTTGTCCTTCCAATCCTCCTGTTGCTTCTTCAACTCTCTCCATTGCCCTCCCAATCCTCCTGTTGCTCTTTCAATTCTTTCCATTGCCTTTCCAATCCTCCCATTGCTTCTTCAACTCTTGCCATTGCCCTTCCAATACCCCTGTTGCCTTTCCAATCCTTTCACTGCCTTTCCAATCCTCCCATTCCAACCCACCCATTGCCCTTCCAATCCTCCCACTCTCCTTCCAATGTCCTTCCAATACTCTTGTTGCTCTCCTGTGACCTTCCAGTTCCCCATTGCTCTTCCAAACCTACCATTATCCATCCAATCCTTCTGTTGCCCTTCCAATCCTCCTGTTGCCCCTCTAATCCCTTCACTGCCCTTCCAATCCTTCCACTGACCTCCCAATCCACTCACTGCCATCACCTCCTCTTTTACAAGCTGTCCTCCCACTCACTGTCTCTTGCAAAACATTTTTATCAATTTTTCTTTCCCTCTTTTTCATGAACAATAAAATGGTCTGGGTTTGACTGGCTCTATCTCCAAAACTGATGATGACGGCAATGATGATGATGATGATTACTACCATCACTACTACTGTGATGACGATGACAATGATGACAAAGACTACAACAATGATGATGATGATGATGATGATGATGATGATGATGATGATGATGATTACTACTACTACTACTACTGCTACTACAACAATGACGATGATGATGATGATGATGATGATGATCTCAAAAACCCACTTAAAGTTGACATTTCCATACAAAACTCTAGTGACACTGTATAAGACTCAAAATCTCCCACCCATTTTATGATGAACTTAACCCTATCACCATGAGCTCAGAAATACACCATAATTGTTTGGAAGCAACAATACATTCTCTCTCTCTCTCTCTCTCTCTCTCTCTCTCATTGGCCTATCATCTTTAATTTCCCTACTAGGATAAGAAAAAAAAAATGAAAATATAAAATCTTCCCAAACTCCAACTTCTTCATTTTCCCGCCATTTTACGACACACCTCTTGTTTCTGGCTGGATAAATGAAGACGTGAATCCTGTGGCTCAGTCAGTAGTGGTGGTGGTGAAGGGGAGGAGGAGAGTGGGGGAAAATGGAGGATTGATGTGGTGGTGGTGGTGGTGGTGGTGGTCTGGGAGGAAGGAGGCTTGTGGTGGTGGTGAGGGAAGTACTGATCATAGTAACAGTAAAAGAGGAAGTACTAGTGGTAGTGATGATGGTGAGGTGTGGTTGTCTTAGTGATAGTGATAGCAGATGTGACAGTGGTGAGAGATGTAGCAGTGATGATAGTAGTGATGATAGTGGTGAATGTGGTGAGATATATCTTGTGATTCTAAAGGTGTATGTAGTATTAGAGGCAGCAATGAAAAAAACATAATGATATTGAGGGTCATGGTGGTAGCCAGAGTTGTGGTGGTGATAGCAACAGTGGTGGTGGTGATTATAGTGGTTATGGTGGTGATGTTTGGGGTTGTTGTGGTGACTGTATTAGTTGTGGTAGAGATATTAGTGGTTGTGGTGATAGGTAGTGAGTTTCAGTGGCTACAGTAGTGGTTGTTGTGGTGATATTAGTATTTGTGGTGGTAGGTAGTGAGTTCTGGTGGCTACAGTAGTGGTTGTTGNAAAAAAAAAAAAATTGCTGGTTAATATTGATGACAAAGAACTGAAAAAAAAAAAAGATGATGAATGAGCATAAAAGTAATGGACATCACAAAAACAAAATATCCACATGCACAATTATTTATGTATATAATGAGAGAGAGAGAGAGAGAGAGAGAGAGAGAGATAGAATGAGAGAATCAGATTAACCAAGAACCCTTCCTTCATATCACAATAGCTGGAGCAAAAACCAATTACATTACTGGGGGATGGCCAGAGGAAGAGAGAGAGGATGAGAAAATGCTGAGAATTGAAAGGAAGAAAGAGGAGAGAACAGGACGCAGCAATGAGACAAATTTGGAGAGAGAGAGAGAGAGAGAGAGAGAGAGAGAGAGAGAGAGAGAGAGAGAGAGAGAGAGAGAGAGAGACAAAAGTGTTAGAAGAGTGAAATATGGAGAGAAGACATGGAAGGAGGAGGAGGAGGAGGAGGAAATAACTTGACGGAGGAAAGAAAATACGGAAAGAAGGAGAGAATGAGAGAAGGAAAATGGCAAGGGGAAGATTATAAGTACAGTGCTTAAATAAAACAAAAATAAATAAATAAATATATAGTAATATACTGTACATGGTGCTTGATGAAGTGTGCCAAACATAAGGAAGGAAGGAGGAAAGGAAGGAAGGAAGGAGGAAAGGAAGGAAGAAAGATAAGAATAACGGAAGGAAAGAGTGAAGAAAACAGAAAACAAGGAAGCAGAAAGACAAAGTGGAAAACAATAAAAACGAGAAGTCAACAGAGGACGAAGATCAACAAACAGGAGGATCGGAAAATAATGGACAGTAAGAGAGAGAGAGAAAGAGAGAGAAAGAGAGAGAGTTAAAGGGAGGAAGAAGAGGAGAACAGAAGGGAAATAAGAACAGGAAGGAGGAAAGGAGATGAGAGAAATGAAAGGAAGAGAGAAAAGGTATGAAGGGAGAGAGGAAGGGAGAGAGGGAGGCATGGAACGAAATTCTGGAGGGAGGGAGGGAGGGAGAGAATGATGGCAATATGAGGGAGATGATGGGATGCTGGGGAGGAGAGGGAGGAAAGTCGTAACATTCCTTGCCTTCCTCTCCCTCCTCTAAATTTCTCTATAGTCACCCCTCCAGGCTCTTCCCCCCCCCCTCTCTCTCTCTCACACACACACACACACACACACACACACACACACACACACACACACACACCCTCTTCGCCTTAACACAGGAAAGAGAAGAATAATATGCCCAGCCAAAATAAAACTATAGAAGCGTCAAAACACCAAAAATGCCAAACCCATTTTCAAATTTTTGAGATGGTATTTTGATTTTTGGAAAGTTTGGGGTGACTCCATTTTCTTCGACACCACAAACTCATAAAACTGGGGGAACTTTTTTTTAATCCATTCCAATAATCTCCATCTTCTTCAATTATCAGAGTAAAACTATTTCTTGTCCATCAGGATATGAAGACATCTTTGATATCAAGTTCTCGCAGACGTGTATTTTATTTCATTCTCCCTGGTTAGATTTAAGGCAGCTCAGGTTGAGACTTCTCAGATTGATGGGCTTGGAATTAATCGCTACCAGTCCTTCAGTTCGGTAATGATTTTCTGATACAGATTAATCTTTAGGAGCGGCTCCGTTCGTCTGTCTCTCACTGACGATTTTCGATGGTGCTTCACTCCCGTAGACTTTCGTGAAGACACACCACATCACACCACACTACACCATCCGTTCATACCACACCACACAAAATCACCCACCCACATCATACATCACACCACAACACACCACATAACACACAATACCCTCCTCTCACACCATACCACACAAAACCACTCTCCAACATCATACCACACCACACAAAACCACTCTCCCACATCATACCACACCACATGACACAACCCACTATAACACCCTCTAACACCACAACACACAGAATCACCCTCCCACACCACACCACACTAAGGGCATTAATCAAAGGGGCCTGAAGCTCCAGCCTTTACTCCCTTTACACTTTAACTCATTCTCACTAATTTCTGACATCATTTAAATTACAAAGTCCCTCTCTTATCTCTTATCTGTAATTATCCCCCACAATAGGGCAATCTCCGGCTCAATGGCCAACGATAATTCACTCAATCATTGGAGCTCTTATCTAATCCCTCCCTCCATTATCCGATGCTCCTGGGAGATAATGAAAAAATGGGGAGATTAAGGGGGATTACTCTTTCCCTGGGGCTCTGTACGCCTTCAAGTGGTGGCACAGATATAACTGGTCGGCTCCTCTGCCTGGTTATACAAACGTCCCTCAACTCCATCCCCATCCCCCGAAATGGTGAGCTACAGAAGGAGCGTAACTTCAGACTGCAGTCCACTGGGTTCACGTTTAGATGAGCCTGGGGTTGACTACTACTACTACTCTCCTAGGCTGAATAAGGTAATCCAGACGGTAGCAAGTAAAAATTAAAACGTCATGATACTGAAAAGATTATGTCCAATATCAATTAATTACAATATCCTTCGGTAAATAACATCCGGCTCACTGATTCAAAATTATCCCTTCATTTATCTCACTTCAATATCCGACTCACTGGCAAAGGATAATTAATTCCCTCAACTGTCATTTCCTCGGCAATATCCGGCTCTATTACCCGGGCTGTTACGCCTTGGCAATATCCGTCTCTCTGTTTAAAGGTAAGTCTCCAAATTATCTTATTATCCGTCCAATACATCTGAGGAATATGATGATGATGATGATGATGATGATGATGATGATGATGATGGTTGAGTTGACCTTGGCTTGTATCTCGGCAGGTAAGGAGGCTCCTTAACATCTTTTCCTTAGTGATTTAGTTTTAAGGCTGGTTAACATCCTTCTGCACGTTATTTATGCAGAGTATGGCGATATTGGAAGGATTTATGTAACACAGACTGAAGATGACAGTAAGGAGTAATAAACAAAATAAATCGCTAAGAAAAAGGTGTTAGGGAGATTCCTCAACCAGCGGGAATACGAGACCTTGCCCTTGATGTACAAGTTGTGATTTTCAGATTTAGTGCAGTTCCATTAGACAGAGTTTCCATTATCCTGCTGACAGACAGACAGACAGACACAGAGAGACACAGACAAACAAACAGACACACACACACACACACACACACACAGAACCCCCCGCCCCCCAAGATCAAAACAACTCGCCCCTAACTTCCCACTTCGATTTAGTTTCTACAAAGATAAGGTATTATTTCGGCTTTTCTGGCTACCTCCAGACGATTTTATTCAACTTGAAAAATCGTAGTGACGGGGTTAAGAAGACAAAAATAATCCAAGCATAA
>JAGKTI010004687.1:29770-41240 GCA_018397915.1 Birgus latro | reverse complement strand
AAGAGAGAGAGAGAGAGAGAGAGAGAGAGAGAGAGAGCACAGAAGTAGGTATGGTGCAGCAAGGCGATGGGATAGAGAGAAAGATCTTTGTGTCTTTAGTAATTATGGGATTAGGGCTGTGTTGGAGAGAGAGAGAGAGAGAGAGAGAGAGAGAGAGAGAGAGAGAGAGAGAGAGAGAGAGAGAGAGAGGATGGTACAGAAGTAGGTATGGCGTATAAAGGAGATGGGGTAGCAGGAAAGAACTTCGTGTACTTAGTAATTATGAGATTAGGGTTGGGTTGGAGAGAGAGAGAGAGACGGGGGGAGGAGTATAAGAATGAGAGATGGAGTAAAAAAAAAAACACACACACACACAAGAGACCTTTAAGAACCAGTTATTTTTGTAAGTTAGAGACTGCCTGTAGTGGCATTTGAGAAAAGTTAAGAGGCACATGGGGTAAAGCAGGAAGGTGGCCATGATGCTTTTCACATATGAAAATACCTTGGTAGGGGGAAGTCCATATGTCACTTTTATCGGAGTTTTGCTTTTTTTCGGGATGGCTTGGACTCCAATTACTCTGTTCTAGTGAGGTTTTACTGTACCCAGCTTGAGGCTGAATGCTGAGCCAATGGGGGGAGGGGTACTATGCAATATCCAGCATTTTGCTTTAACTGGCATAGGGCTTGGCTGAATTACAACAGATAATTGAGAGTTTGCTGAACTGTATAATAAAACATGTAAGTAGTCCTTCATTTATCTGGATGCTCAGTATCCGGGCGTGTTCATTATCCGGATGCTGGACCTTGGCTCTATTAAACCGTTATTTGAATTTACTTGCTATTATCCCGACGTAAAAGTCCCCGAGAACTTCAGCCAGCCAGCTACATGTTCAGATGTTTGGTATCATGGCTGCTGGGCTCGAGCTGTGAACGGGAAATAGTCCGTAACCCACAACCAGAGCTAAAATGTCTGTACTGAATGGTCAAAGTCGCTCTCTTGTCCTGTCACTCCTATCAAAATCACGATTAATCCGGCGGAAACAAAAAACAAGTACTGTTAGACTGATTTATTTACCATTAAATGTACACTTAATGTAGCAGAAAGACCTTACCAAATCTTTGCATATGCATCCTGCTTGTTTCTGTATTTTTCTAGTTTCAGTTTGGTAAATTTCTTTATCTATCTATCTATCTATTGCCAGACGCCTCAATCCTGAACGGGGTGGCCACAAACAAATCGCCTCCATGTCACTCTGTCCCCTGCCATTTCACTACCACGCTCCCAACTCACACCCCCCTCTCTCATATACCTCTCCACTCCATCCCTCCATCTCATCCTCGGCCTCCCCCTCCCTCTCGCCCCCTCCACCTCACTCACATACACTCTCCTCGTCAATCTTTCACTCTCCATCCTCTCCACATGCCCAAACCACCTTAACGTGTTTCTCCTAACGCTTCCCATCACGTCCTCAACCACACCACAACGCTCCTTCACTTCCTCATTTGTTAGTCTGTCTCTCCATGTGACTCCTCATGCTCCTTTCAAATAACTCATTTCCACTGCTCTCACTCTTGACTTCTGTCCTTCAAGAGTGAGAGCAGCTGAAAAATTTCCTCTCTGTTATTATCGTCACGTTCCTGAAGCTGTACAGTTGCGTTCGGAGTCCTGATACACATGTAGTTGTCTTGTCTGCTGTTGTGTCCACTGTTGGTAGGATGTTGAACTATTTCACTTGCTAACCAACCAAATTATGTTCAGTGTATCAGGCAGTAAGCACAAAAGTTCCATATTCCAAAAGCAGTGAGCACTACAATAGACAACAAAAACACCTATGTATCGGGACTCATGAACGCGACTGTACCTACGATTGTGTCCAGCCCAATGGAAGAAACTCGACTATTCAAGTGTGGATTTCGTTTCCCAACTTCCAAACTGGAGATTAAGTTAGGTTAAATTATTAGGTGCAGTTAAGTTAAGTTAGGCCAGGTTTGGTTCAACAATGAAATTAGAACAGTACCTTCCGCCGTTACATTAACTAACAACAAGAGTTGCACACTAGCAGAACAGCTGAAAACAATGGAGAAACAGATTTAACAAATGTTTATTTGCCAACCCAGAAACAATCAGAAAAACAAAACAGAATATCAGGATGAACTGATTTGGTAAGGTGCTTTTACTGCTTACAGTAAAGCGTATGTTTAGCCCCCTCAGTGGCAGTAAGTTCAGAAATTTGCGTGCTCCTTTGGCAGGCCTTAGAACCATTTTTTCTAAGTACTAAAATCAGTTTCTTTTTCTTACATGTCGTAAGACTCGTCTGGTGCACTTTTTATTTTTTTTTGTCCCTAAACCCATCTTCTGATTTGCTATGAATCGTGAAAGAATAAAATTAGGGCGCATGTTACATTAGCATTAAAACATATTGACGAAAACATCTGGGATGAAGTGACCGCCTGGTTGTTTGGGATGGTACAGCAGGTTTGTATAACCATACCAGTGACCTTCGTTCCCTTCCCATAATTGTTCGCAGATTTTATAGCTCCTAACTCAACGTCACTGACACCGGTGCAGTAATGCATTGTTCAAGGATGGCAGCTATGAAGGGGTTAATGGAAATACATAATTATTTGTATCAATACTGTCTCAAACATACACATAACAACGAATGAAGATTGAGCAGTAAATGTACACTCAGCTGCAAAGAGCAGAAATAACTGTATGCTCTGTCGGTCCGAAATGTGTTGGGAACCGCGACATTGAACAAAAAATGTGGGATGCTAACTTATGAGAAGACATGAGATGAAAGTTTTTTTTGTTTCTTCTGACTAGTAAATATTTTTGCTCCATTTCGTCCCCTAAAATTGTGAAACCTATAAATTTTCGTGTAAGCATACAGCCTAATGACCTTGCCAAGTCAATTTATATTCCTCTAGTTTGTTTTCTGTATTTTTCTGCCTATTTTGAGGGTGGTAAATTACCTTTCTCTCGCAGAAAGATTTCCTCTCTTATTATCATAATGTTCCTTAAGCCTTACCTACTATTGTTTTCGGCATAATGGAAGAAACTTACACTCAAAATTAAGGGGCATATTACATTAGCATATAAACATATCGGCGAAGACTTCTGAGAGAAGTGACCGCCTGGCTGCTTGCGATGGTAGAGTAGGATCGTGTAAACATATCAGTGATCTTCGATCCCTTCCCATAATTGCTCCCAGTTTTTTTTTTATAGCTTTTAACTCACCGTCACTGACACCGGTACAGTAAAGCATCGTTCAAGGCCGACAAGTATGAAGGGGTTAATGGAATACATTATTGTTTGCATCAATACCCTCTCTTTCACACACACACACTTAAGAATGAACAAAAGAATGAACATAATGTACACTTAACTGAAAGAGACAGAAATAACTATATGCTCTGCCAGTGTGAAATGGGAAGCGCAATATCTAACGAAGAATGTGAAACTGAATGCTAACTTAAGAGAACACGTGAGATGGTAGAGTAATTTTTTTCTGATTAGCAAACATTTCTGTTCCATTTCGTCCCCTAAAATTGTGAAACCCATAAATTTTCGTCTAAGCATACAGCCTAAAGACTTTACCAGTTCAATTCATATTCCTCTAGTTTGTTTTCTGTATTATTCTACTTTGAATTTGGTAATAATTACCTTCTCTTGCTGAAAGATTTCCTCCTTTATCATCATCACGTTCTTTAGGCCGTACCTACGACTGTTTCCGGCATAATGGAAGAAACTTATTCAACATAATAAGAAGTGGATTTCAATTAGAAGTGGATTTCGTTTCCCAGTTCTCCAACTGGAGCCCAGGTTAGGATAGGTTAAATTATTAGGTAGTTAAGCAAGGTTAGGCTAGGTTAGGTTATCAGTCACTTAACAAAACTCCACCTTACCATCCATGTGATCGAGTTGTGAGCAGGAGGTATGGGTGGGGGGACAGACTCACGCTCGTTTACCCGTGCCTCGCTTGCTAGCAACCGGATGCTTCGTGTTTAAACCGGAGCTATTGTACGAATAATTCTATGTATTACTGTACCACTGAACCATTCAGTCATGGCCCGGATATACCGAAGGCTGGATAATCCGAGCCTGGATAATCGAGCTTTCACTGTAATACGACTTTAACCCACAAGCGATGTCAAAACATTAGTATGCATCCCCACTGAATGTCCAGTATTGCGCATCCACCGGGCTAAGTCTTTCCCAACCACCACCACCATCGAACACTGACCACAAGCCATGAGTACATGTCCAGCGGCAGTGGCCATCTACCTCTCTACTGAACGTCGATAGTCCCCCGGTCATGGTGTGTTGTGTTTCCGCATGGCCACATGACATCTAACAGACTGCAGGCCACAAGTTAATGTATGGTAAATGCCTCTCTGCCTGTTTACAGAAGGGGGAGAATCCTGCCTACAGTCTCACTTAGCCTCGTTTATCCTCTCCCCCCTCCTGTCCCTCCTCCATACCCTCCCGGCGCCCCCCTCACTCCCTCAGTCCCTTACCTCCTCCATGGTGATAACACGGACTTGTGATTCCCCCCCCCCAGTTTATTTGACTATTATTGGTCATATTGAAATTCCAAGGTGACCACGAGAAAGCTCATGAAATTCTGCATCTAGACATATGCTTAACTCATGGAAGATGCTGGCAAAATCTTGCACTAGGATGATGGGAAGTCATATGAAGGTAAGTTTTACTCCTAAACACTTTATTCTCAAGATATTTTTGTACTTTTACATGTCAGTTTAATGTGTTTTTATTAGCTTACCTTATGGTATAAACACCAGTGAAGAGGATGGTTTACATTTATACCAATATAACCATATTGCAGTGGCATATTAGGCCGTGGAACTTTTTTTTGGATCCCCGGGAGCAATCACTCATCATAGACATGTCAGTTTTTTTGTGGGTTTTTGTTATTTATGCATTGTTTTCTTGATGTTTAGCATTACTATGGATAATCCTATGTGTGTTTTGTTGTCTCAATATGGCAGGATGACCAGAAAACAGTGCTAAAATTAGGAGAGGTACTGTACATGAGTAGTGTATAGGTCATGTGTTTTTGGTTTTCAGTGTTTTTTTTCATGGTTTTCTTGGTGTTTAGCAATACTTTGGATATTCCTATGTGTGTTTTGATGTCTGAATATGGCAGATTAACCTGAAAACAGTGCCAAAATTATGAGGGGTACTGTGCATACAGTCGAGTATAAGATGGGTGTTTTTTGGTGTTTGGCGTTTTTTTTCATGGTTTTCTTGGTTTTTAGCATTATTTGGGATATTCATATCTGTATTTTGATGTCTAATTATGGCAGATTTACCTGAAAACAATGCCAAAATAAGGAGGGGTACTGTACATACAATGGTGTATAAGTAGGACATTTTTTGGTTTTCATTGTTTTTTTTGCATGGTTTTCTTGGTGTTGAAAATTATCTTGGATAATCCTATGTATGCTTTGATGTCAGAATATGGCAGAATGACTAGAAAACACTATCTAAATAAGGAGGGGTACTGTACGTAAAGGTATACCTCGATATACCATACCCCTAGATGCGATACCCCAGCTTAACGATGGGGGTAGAAATACCACCATACCCTGCCAAACGTTTGCCAAACCCCAGTTTAACGATGGGTTTTGATTTTTATATTGATTTTTATTGTATTTTAGACCAAAGTTGTGTGGTTAGGTTGATTTATAAACTGTGTTTAGACTTAGTTTACTGTGTTTTAGCCGTAGGTGGGGTGAACATTGTCATTTTGGGGTGCAGTTTACTAAGCTTGATTTTTTTCAGACTTTTTCAGGCATATTTTTGACGAGTTACAGATTTTATTTGTTGGTTTTAGTGAGTTATTTACAGATGTTAGGCTTTGGTTAATTTTTTTACGGCTGTTAGGCCATTGAGATTGGCTTTAAACTTGTTTTTGGGCTGATTTGGGTGGGTTTTGGAATTGGTTGGGTGGAGAACCCAAGGCTGAAAAACACATTCCATTACTTTACATATTAAATCTACCTCAGTATACAATACTCTGCCTAACAATGGATTTTTACCTTGCCAATTGCATCGTTAAACTGGGGTATATCTGTACAGTAGTGTTCAGGTAGGGTGTTTTTTGGTTTTCAGTGGTTTTTCTTCATGGTTCTCTTGGTGTGTAGCATTACTTTGGATATTCCTTTGTGTATTTTGATGTCAAAATATGCCTGAATGACCAGAAAACACTTCCAAATTAAGCATAGGTACTGTACAAATAGGTTAGGTATATTTTGGAGGTTGGTTAAAGGTAGGGTCTGGGTATGGTAGGGGAATAGTGTTCATTATCTGGATGTTGCCACTACCCGGACATGCCTTTGGCTCTGTTTTATGTCTGGATAAATAAGGGATTGCTGTATATACATTATATATATATATTTATATTGAGAGGAGTCTACTTACGTGCTAAGGGGACTTTGTATGCAGCATGTGTTAGGAGTGTGATGCTGTATGGTAGTGAGACCTGGGTAGTAAAGTAGTAAAGGAAGAGGTTATTCGCAGGTTTAAACGTACAGAAATGACAATGATTAGGTGGATGTGCACTGCGTCCCTGCGTGCAAGGCCTGGGGGGGCTGGGTTTACGATGGAAGGGTTGAGAGGTAGGATGGGACTGGAGTGTATTGGTGTTGTGATGAGGAGAGGTAGGCTGAGGTGGTTTGGACATGTGGAGAGGATGGGGGATGGTAATTGGGTGCAGAGGGTGAGAAGTGTTAATATTGGGGGAGGGGTTGGGAGGGGTAGACCGAGAAAGACATGAGATGAGGTCATTAAGTGTGACTTAAGGGTTAAGGGACTGAACAGGGAGGCTGCCAAAGACCGAGCAGCATGGAGAGCTGCAATTAGGTGACCAAGGCTGACGCATGCAAGCGTGTTGGAGCCTTCAAAAACGAAACGAAATGATATATTATATATATATATATATACTGTATATACATACATATACAGTATATATATACAGTGAGCCCTTATGTTTCGCGCGATTTGGGTTCGCAAATTTACCTTTCACAGGAAAGCCCAAAATTTCCAAGAACTTATTCTCACAATCAAGAATTCACCTTTTGAGTCAATATATGGGGTTCCGGTGGGCAAGGCGATCGTCAGCTGTTGTCTGCTATGTTGTTTGCACAGTTCCTGCCAGCTGTGAGACTGTGTGTATGGTGCTTTGGTAGTGATTGCAGTAGTGGTCACATTTTTTTGGCCTTCCTTTCCCTGCATTCAGTTGTTGTTCTCATTTGGTCTACCTGTATTGTATTATGGCTTCCTCTTCATTCATTGAAGGACTAAGTAATTGTGGCGACTGTGAAATACCGGGAAATTCAAAGGATGGCGACAAGAAGAGAAAAGAACGTCGTGAGTATTGAGTCTGTGTGAAGAAGAAAAAGTATTCAGCAGAGGATAAGACGAAGATTTTTCTAGCTGGTGATCCATTTATTTATTGTTTCCTAACATTTTTATGATATTCATATGATTTTCAGTTATTCTGGTATCCTGTTTTTTGAGAATTATATCTCAAAAGTGAGAAAAAGAGTGACTTTGGGAGGGGCTTTAGAACCATTTAGATTTTTTATCATTGATTTAATACTTTTCGGTTCGCAAAATTCCAGTTTCGCGCCAACCTCATGGTACCAATTAGACGCGAAACTTAAGAGCTCACTATACATATATACAGTAATCCCTCTATTATTCGGACGTCCAATACTCGGATATACTCACTATTCGGATATTGTGGGCTGCCTAACCCCCAAAATGCAAAAAAAAAAAAAAAAATCAAATTTTTTTTTATTTTTTGGGACCGCGTCAGTTTGAATTTCCCGCGCACTCCGATCGGCTATGTTTACACTTGTGTCGCCACTATCGGTCGCCATTACCCACTCCCTTCCTGCCTCGTGAACAACTCCGAAAATGGCGGCCAAAGTGATTGCTTTTGTGGTGATACCCTACCTCCTACAGTGCTTGATACTCTCTTCACCTTCTTCATCATGTGTGTGATGATGGCCCCGCCTCCTGAGAAGAGGAAGAAAATGGTTCTGACTCTGGAGAAGAAGAGGCAGATATTGGACAAGGTGGACGCCGGCTGGTCAACAGGGCGCATCTTACGTGAGTTTAACCTCCCTCACTCCACCTTGTTTGATATCAAGAAGTCCTGAGACAAACTACAGCAGTACACGGCTGATTTCGCATCGAAGACCAGACGAAACGTGGAGAGGAAGGTGATGTTTACTCCTAAGTATGCAGACATCGACCGCTCCACGTTGATTTGGTATCGACAACAACGTGCCGCAGGTGTGTTGGTACGTGGAACGGAGCTGAAAGCTGCTGCTGAAAAGTTCGCAAGGCTACACGACGCCCCAGACTTCAAGGCATCTGAAGGTTGGCTCTTCGCGTTCAAGTTACGACACGGACTTACCAACCGTAAGACCCATGGCGAAGCTCTGGACGCTAACGACGAAGGAGTAGAACAGTTTCAGCAGAAGGTGAATGACTTGATTGATAGGGAGGGCCTCACTCTTGGTCAAGTTTACAACGCTGACGAAACTGGCCTATTTTACCGTTCAATACCCACAAACACTCTCGCTGAGGAGACGGATAAGCATTTACCTGGCCCCAAGCTCTCGAAGCAACGTGTGTCTGCTTTGTGCTGTGCCAATGCTAACGGCATGCACCGGCTCAAGCCCGTTATTGTAGGCCGTGCAAAGTAGCCTAGGTGCCTTCGTGGTTAATGAATGCCCTTCCTGTCGTGTGGTATCATTCTTTGAAGGCTTGGTTCACAACCGAGACCTTCAAAAATTGGTTTCACCAACACTTTGTAAAGGAGGTCATTCGTTATCAGACGGAGACACTGAAAATCCAACGAGACCAGGTAAAGGCCCTCCTGATTCTTGACAATGCACCTGCACATCCGTCAGACAAGGAGTTGGTGGCAGAGAATGGTCGCATCAGGTGTCTGTTTTTGCCACCTAATACAACTGCTCTCATCCAACCAATGGACCAGGGAGTGATTGTGGCAACGAAGAGGCTATACCGACGAAAGTTTTTGGACGAGGTGATGGTTGTGTACAAGGATGAGGACGACCGCAGGGAAGGACGTGACATGCGAGGACAAAAAACACTTGAAAACATTCGCCGATACAACCTCAAGTCTGCCATCTTCAACTGGGCAAATGCATGGAATGAAGTCTCTGTCAAGACTTTAGAAAATGGTCGGTCTCGCCTGCTTCATGGAAGTGACGTGGTGCACGATTTTCTGGGTTTTGACGTGGATGACTTTCATGCAAGGCTTCGTACGGGTGGAGGCGATGTGGATGTCGACGAAGTGTGCGAGTGGTTGGATGACGACGAGGGCGATCCTGGGTATCAGATCATGTCTGATACCGAGATCGCATCTACTGTTGCTGGTCCCAGTACCCAGCAGGAAGATTCTGACGAGGACAGCGACGATGATGCGGATTCCCCACAGCTTGCAACTACCCCAACGATCCCCTGGCTGAGCACAATCCGGCACTATGTGGAGTTCGTCCTTGACTACCTAGAACACCCGGACTGCGACAGAGAGATGGGGTCATTCAAATTGGCGAGTCAAGTGCGAGGTTTCAGGCAACACATCATTAATCGTCAAAATCATCGTCCTCTGCATCAGTCAACCATTGATAGTTTTTTCAGGCCATTCAACCCTGCCGTTGTCCACTTTCGCTCCACACCATCATCTCACGAAGACAGGCCTTCTAGCTCCGAGCCACAGCCCAGCACATCAGGCACGGCTGAATCACCACTGGATGTTAGTTTGCGTCTATCTTCGGAGTCCTCTGTAGTGGATAGTGTATCACCACGTCGCACCAAGATGCCCCTACGCTGCCTCTGTCTGCTCATCTCGGACTCTGACAGCGACTAAATTCTCCAGGGATCGTCACTAGACCACACGGGAATTTACTGTGGACGGGGTTATAAAAGAGATACAAGGTCGGGCAGTGGATGTTGGAGTGGCCCTAGTGAGAGAGGGCAGTGTGTGGAAACTCCCTGTACTGTTGTTTGCAGATGATACTGTGTTGTTGAGTGAAGACGAAGGGGAGCTGCAAGGCTTGGTAGATGAGTTTGGGAGAGTGTGTAAGAAACGGAATCTAAAGGTGAATGTGGGGAAGAGTAAAGTGATGGTCTTCCAGAGAAGTGAAGCCGGTGAGTGTACAGTGAGATTGGATGGGAAGGATATGGAGAATGTCAGTGAATTTAAGTACTTGTTTTTTTTTTTTTTTTGCATGGAAGAAGGAACCAAAGGCCACGGGCCTGCATACCGTTCCTTCCAAGAAAAAGCAAAAACAGAACAAAAGAAAGCCAAATTCAAGATCCGCTCAATTCGGGATGCCTGGACACACTGCGTTTGAAAGACTGGAGATCATAGGAAGTAGGAAATACAGACAGAGGAAGACAGTTCCAGAGTTGACCAGTTGCATAAATAAAAGACGGGAGTAACGGTTAACTCTTGCATTAGAGAGTTGGACAGAAAAGGGATGAGAGTTTGTTGCTAGACGGGTACTATGTGCCCGTCGTAGAGGTGAAGGGATGCAAGCAGACAGTTCAGAGGAACAGTGACCATTGAAGTAGCGATAGAAGAGAGATAAAGATGCAACAGTGCGGCGAAGAGACAATGGTTGAAGGGAATCAGTAAGAGGAGGAGAGTTAATGAGACGAAAAGTCTTTGACTCCACCCTATTGAGAAGAGCTGCATGTGGGGAGCCTCCCCACACATGAGAGTTGTACTCCATACACGGGCGAATAAAACTCGTGTACAAGGTCAACAACTGTGCAGGGGTAAAGAAAGTACGGAATCGGCTTAGCACACCTAATCTCTTGGAAGCAGATTTCACAATAGATGTAATATGTTCTTTCCAAGACAAATCCTGAGAGAATGAAACCCCAAGCATGTTCAAGGATGATGCAGGACATAACTGTTCATTATTAAACATTAGTGGGTAATCCTGAGGAAGATTTTGTCGGGTTGATATGTGTAAGAACTGAGTTTTTGATGCATTGAAAATAACAAGATTATTTTTACCCCAATCAGAGATACGAGCCAAATCAGACATTAGGTGTGCCATAGCCTCATCCCTTTTTTGTTGAAGTAACTGCTGAGATGGACGTTGCGGGAACCGAATGGAAAGGTGAAGGGTGGAATCATCAGCATATGAGTGGATAGGGTTAGATGTACAGCTTAGAAGGTCATTGATGAATAAAAGGAAGAGAGTAGGTGATAGGACAGAACCCTGAGGAACACCACTGTTGATAGGTCTAGGAGAGGAACGATGGCCGTCTACAACAGCGGCTATAGAACGACCAGAAAGGAAGCTAGAGATGAAGGCACAGATAGAAGGATAGAAACCGTAGGAGGGCAGTTTGGAAATTAAAGATTTATGCCAGACTCGATCGAAAGCCTTTGAGATGTCAAGTGCAATG